>VWZD01002618.1:0-67575 GCA_013396695.1 Sakesphorus luctuosus
TGGGTTGGAAAATTCCTACTCCATAATTTTTGTGCAAGAAATTATGAATGTTTAATATTCCAACATTGCTACTTGGGTGCACACTCTGCTGCTTCAAGGAACTTTTTCCTGCAGTTCTAAGGCAGCTAATATTTAATCCCTACATCTTCACTGCTGAATTAGTTTTACTTCTCCCCTCTGTGCTCCCTTGCCCCTTATCATTTTCCTAGGCAGGATTACCAACTGTACCCCCTTGCCCCAGCCCAAGAAATTACAATCAACACACTGGCCTTCATTTTTTGAATTCACATCCCAGTAACACCATCTCAGGCGGAGTAAAATTTTACAATTTGATTTATTCCACATGACTTGCAGACAACACGTTTCCTCCCTCACAGTGTGTGTTACCTGCTTAAGGCAAAGGCAGCTGAGGGAAGCCACAGAGAGCAGGTAAAACATCTGGCTAATGCAGCAGGAACATCGACAGTGCACAGTTTATTTCCTTTGCATCTCTGTAATTTGAGCTCCAATATCTAACACAGCTCAACCTGACACTGGTTGTGCCCTGCCCAGGGCCAGGCTGGATCCAAACAGCCCCCATGGGGGGTCAGGAGCCCAACCCTCCATGATGGGATGTTCAGCCTCTCACTGAACACTTCTCCATTCCCTTTCAAATAAAAAAAACACTGGAAGGACCATGGAATCATTTATGTCAACAGCAAAAAGCACTGAGATACCTTCCAGGAGCCAACAGCGTTTTGGGACGGTTCCTCCTGTGCATTCACAGGGTATTTCAGGGATAAACTCCCTCTCATGGTTAACAGCTGAGCAGCTTGTACATGGGAGGCTTCCAGTTATGTATTTCTAACAGGAGCTCAAAGTTTAAGCAGGCTCAGCATCCACCAGGCTGGAGCCAGTGGGACTTCAGGGGCCTTGCAGGGATATTTTGTAAGTTAAGTTAAACTCCTACCTGCAGTCTTAAGTACATAAATACCTTCTGCCACTCTGCTCTACTGCAAAGCTTCCTGCTAGTACAGTTCAGAATGTCTCTGGTAGAGGGGTAACCATATACTTGATGTGCACATGTTCTATTAACATGGTGGTTACTGCAGTATTTTCCTATGCCAGCTGGTACCAGCTGGTACAGCAGCAGGGTTGAAAGCCTTGGGCTCTTCAGGGGATCCTTCCCCCAGGTTCCCATCCAGGGGCAGCAGGTGTTGTTTGGGGCTGTAGTGCCTCTCCCTGGGGGCTCCCAGCCTGCACCCAGTGCTGCAGTGGGGGCCGTCTCAGCTGCTCACTGACCAGGAGACACCCCTCCATGTGCACCCCCTGGGCTGGCAGTGCCCCCCAGTCCCAGCCCAGGAAGAGCCAGCACAGGGACTGCCCTTCCCCACACTCAGGGTGTTCCCAGGGCAGCTCCCATCAAACTGTCGTCTCTGTTTTCCTCACTGTCCGACTGCGAAGGTGTTGCCGTATCAGGGTCTTCTCCTTCAGGTACCTGGGGTGGAGAGGGACAAGGCATTTCAGTAACAGGGTCCTGCAAAGGTTCAACACAGGTTCGGATGAGCTGCTCAAATGGCAAGGAAGTTTCCCCCTAGAAAATGGCAGGTTCTATTTAGTATTTATTATACATTTCCTGGGCACTTTGATTCAACACGATTATCAGCCCATCATGCAGTAACAGATGGGTGGCTGCTGTGGCCTCTCAGTGCTGCTGGCCTCAGGACTCAGTTGCTCACAAACACAGGAGCCTCTTGGCTTGTCCCTGCTGGGCATTTTGACCCACTGCCACAAGAATTGCTGCCATTTATCTCGAGTTTTAAAGGGACATTTTCACTGATGTGGCTTAAATGCTACAGGACCTAAATAGTACCATTTATTGTTTCCAGTGGAATACTCAGCAGCAAGTACAAGCTGAGGCTTGTACAGCCAAAGGCTCAGGAAACAAAACAAACACAAAGACCTCTGAGAGTCCAAACGTTCTGCAAGACCCCACTGTGTGAGGAGTCAATATTTATTCTGGAACCTTTACCAGAACAGCTGGGCAGACAGGATGGGGAAAGGCTTATAAATCCTATCCATCTCTCCAGCAGTCCCAGCAGTGTTGTACCTGCACACTGCCACATCCACGTGTTCCTCTCATGAGCCAGCTCATCACTGTGGATTCCTCTGGACTCAGTGATCCCCCTCAGTTTACTTGTTTACCTTGCAATTGTCTGTTGAATCTCCTGCTCCTCCTCTTCATTTATTCTGTGCAGGATTGATTCCAAAAAGGGAATATGAAATGGGATGTACTGAGCAACCTAACAGGGAGAAGACAAGAAATGCACTGCTGCTCATGCTAAGAGAGAAAACCCCATGAGCTGCCAGAAGTGATGATACACTCACGTCACTGCTGATCTCTTCCACGTCCCCATCCATGAGGAAGAACTTGGCAACCTTCTCCGAGGGCCCCTGCAGCAGCCTGTGCAGCAAGGGAACATCTCCACTCCTCAGCTGCTTCTTTTCTGGGGTTTGGAAGGCATGGCATGACACACAGCACACACCACGGCGCCTCTACCTTACCCCCTGCATTTCTCCTTGACACAGAGCACTCATCTGACTGCTGTGCAATTGCCAGACACCTAACAGGGCCCTCACCTTTTGCCATTTAAAGTACATTCCTCCTCAGTTCTCTCGCACTCTTTCAAGCATTCCCTTCAATGAAGATCAAACCTCCTTTTTCCTGAAGCACTGAGAGTGGGAGGAAGCATTTCCCACTGAAAAATGACTCCTTTGGACTCGGCATCTGCAATCCCAACCCATCAGCTGCAAGGGCCCACAACACAACTATCCTGCTGTCCCTCTCCAGAGCAGACACACCTCAGGGCTCCCTGGAGAAGCCACAATGCCAGGGTACACTCACACTGCCCCAGTGAGGACAGAGCTCTGGGATGAGCCCTGTCACTGCAAGGCACACATTGCACACACACAGAGAGGATGATTAGAGATGGAGGGATCAGGCAGCAGTGCCTGGCTTACCTCCAGATGCATGGATAATGTAAAGTGCAAATTCATGGGGGCTGTTTTCTATCTGTGAAACAAAAGAAATTCCATTCAGACTCACAGACCTTCCCAGCATGTCTCTCTCAGCTTGGACTGGGATCCCAGAGAGACAGGGATCCTGTCTGTGGAAGAGTTCAGAGATGCTGCATTTTAGATAAGACAGAAAGCTATGCTGCCATGGGCATTACCCCTGTGCCAACCCTAATCCTGACCTTTCCATACTGCCCAAATCAGTAACACACTCAGACAACCCCAGATTTCCTTGGAGCATCCTGAACTGCTTCATACAACTTTCTTTCTATGCTACATGTAGATTTGCCACCTGTATCTTCTCTAGGGAAAACCCTGTGATCCCTTCCTTCCCAGCTGTGAGGAAACAGCAGAGCTTTTGAACACTACTTTGCAGCTCCTCCAAACTTCACACCCCAGGCTCTAAGTCCATTCCTTACAATTCCTAGCAGTCAAGTTTTCCTGACAGTATTACACCCCCAAGTCCCACTAACTGCATGAAGTAACTCTGCAATAGCCAAGTCTCCAGGCAGCTTAAATGGGAAGTTTAAGGCAAACAAAGTCAAAACTGTGCAGTAAGCAGCCATGTAGAAAAAAGGTATTGGAGGAACATGCAGCACTAGTGGGAAAGGCATTTCTGCCTGGGTATAATCATATCGGTGAAGATGATTCCAAGGGAACTCCAGGGGAAAAAAAAACCAAAGTAGTTTTGGACAGTATGGCACTGACCTTGAGCAGTACTTTCAACTCTGACTTTCCGGACCTTTCCACGTGCGTGGGTCTAACAGGACCGACCCCACGGACACGGGATGGAATTCCCTACGGAGCACCCTGCAATCCCCGGACTGTCCGCTGGAGGGCAGCCTTTCCCTGCCCCGGGAATGCTGGGGCACAGCAGAGCCTGCCCGGCCGTGCAGGACTGCGGGAAGGGGCTCCACAGTTCCCCCTTCGCTGCGCTCCACACACCCGGGGGAACTTCGCAGCCTCCAAGTGCCATGAAGCTCGGATAAAATACACTCACCTCATGCATCTAAAATGGCCCAGGTGGGTTTTGTGCCATTGCATTTCATGCAGTGTCCCCTCCCGGCGATTCCCTGCCCTTCCTGCAGCACTGCAGTGCACACACAGGGACGAACGTACCCAGCACACACCACACTTGCCCCTGCCTGCCAGACTTACCTTAAACTTGCGAAGCAGCTGCTCTATCACGTGTCTGGTTCTCATGTGGCTGTTGGTTCTTATTTTGGTTTCTGATCCAAAAGCCGGAGTGAAAACTGATGTCTGGGAACACAAGCAGCCACGTGAGGCAAGGCTCCAAGGACAGGAGGCCTTTTCCCAGGGCACACCATGGGTGCCCAAGCATTCCCACCTCGTGGTTGTAGAAGTGGCCGTTGATGGAGGCCCTGTGTGCGTGCCCTGCCGTGGGCAGCCGGCTCCTCCTGCGCAGGGCGGTGGCGGCATCGCTGCTGGTGCGGGGCAGCGTGGCACAGTCGTGGTCCTGCTCGGCCCTGCTCTGGTGACCTGGGCACAACAACAGCACATCAGCACCGGGGCACGGCTCCCCTCGCCCTGCCAGCACCTCAGGGCAGGGAAGCTCTTGATTGGGCTATTTATATTTGTATTAATTTTGGGGAAGGAGGAGAGGAGCAAGGCTAAGGCATATGATGAAGAGGCCTAGCCTGGCTGCAGTGGCCACAGTTTGCTGGTTTGTTGCCTTGGGAGTGACCTCGTGGGTCAAAGCACAGCTCCTTAGCAATGGCTGCTCACTCAGTCACCCCCACAATGCTGGCCCCAACCAAAGCTGGGTCAGTGTTTCCCCAGCTGGCAACACATGTCACACAGAGCATAAAGATCCCCCCTCACTGCCAGGGAAGGCCTGATGGGTGAGATTCACTTTGCACAGCCACAGGACACGGCAGTTTCTGTGAACATAAGAGCACTGACATTAACCTGGCTCGAGGTCTGGCTGCTCCTCAGCAGAACTCAGCGTTTCCCCACTGATGTGATGGAGGTCATCGAACTCTCCCCAGCGGGTCATTCCCCTGAAACACCAGACATTTATGACTCCTCATTAACACAGTGATTTCAGCTTATCCTGTGGCCAAGCTTCAAGCGGTGCATTCCTGCCCCTGCTCAGAAATTCACAGAACACAACTGCAGACTTCAGCATGGTAACATAAGTAAAAATAAGACCAGTTATTAAAACATGGTATGACAAGGGGTCCCACCTGCATCACAGGCCTATCTAGAGCTCGCTGAATGGAGAAATCATGTCCCTGGTGGAAAATCTACCTTTCTTTATGTCACTATTTCCATAATTCATTGCCAAAACTCGAGCAGAAAGCCTTCAGCCAGCTACTGCTGACTGAGAATACACCAATCTCTAAGACAACATAAAAAAATTCACTTCCCCTATATATATATATATACATGCCAAAGAATGTTCAGCCAAGTCCCATGAACACACCAAACAACAACCTCAGTTGTGTTCCACACATTTTCCAAGTTCATTTAAGATCAGACAGCCAAGCTGCTCTGCATACCTTAAAGCATGTCAGGGCAGCCCCTGTTTCTGGGATCATGAGTTAATGTTTACTGTAAGATTCAGATCTCCAGCAGCCACAAGTTTCTCAGGCACTAAAAGGCAAAGCATGACCTCAATGGCCAGACTGGCCCCTGTCCTGCAGGACACACACAGCCCACACCAGCACACCTGGCCCAGGTATGCCCAGCACCTGTCAGGTCTCATCCCTCCATTTCTAACCCTGTCCCTGCCTTGACTGGGGCTCCTCAGCTGCAGGTATGGCAGAATGAAATCCACAGTTCCAACATGTGCCTCATGCAATCTAAGACAATGGGTAATTAGGAAGAGAAGCTCTGCAACACACCATTTATCCGGGAGTCATTCAGGGTAAGCTTTGCCTCCTTACTGCACATGACTCAGCTTCAGCTCAAATGCACCAACCAGAGCTGGGGGAATAGTGTTCAAAACAAAGGAGAGGTACACTGAGAACCTGCACCAGCTGAGCACAACACAGGGGGATATACAACCTCACTGGCAGCAGGCTGGGAGCTGGGCCGGGGGCATTGTAGTGGGGTTTCTACACTAGGGTGTGCACAAAGCCTGGTGTGAACCTCACCTGGACAGCAATGACGCCACACCTGGGAAGGTGACCTGGAGTGACAACCCCTCAGCACTCACCTACCACCTTCTGGCTTCATGCCATGGTGTGTGCACCAGCATGGGATCTTTCAGGGGCTCCCAATATCAGGTGGCCTTAGATACATGTGGAGTTTGTTTGGGGTTTCTTTATACATGTCTTTTATACATATTGATTTCCCAGTCCTTGAATGGGAATAGTCACTTCCTGAGAACAAGCAGCCTCCTCCAGCTCCTCAACCTAAAAGCCAGGCAAAGATGCTACAAAAACACCCCTTGCTGCCCAGCAGAGGCTGTTGAAAGGCCACCTCAGTGACAGCTCTGCTGTGCAGCCTTTGGGGAAGGTGGGACACAGCCAGCCCCAGCCACTGAAGCCACCAGTGAGCTGTCCTGTCTCCTCCTCAGGGAAGTCCACACTGACCTTCTACCAGGGAACAACCCCATGCTCTCTGCTGACTTCAGGGTTACAAAAGAGGGGATCAGCTTCTCATCCTGAATTTTGAATCGGATGGGATGTCTCACTCCCCAAAATATTGACAGGATCCCTTCAATGAATGGTGTGTTTCCTTCCTGCTGGAGAAAAAAAAAAGAATAAGTGTTGCATAAAAGAATAAGTGTTGCAGAAAAGAATAAGAGTGCTGCATAAGGATCGAGGAAAAGTAATCAAGTCATACTCAATCTCTCCTCAAAGTAACAGGAACACAGTGAAGCTGCTGAGGCTGACACAGCCCTGGAACAGGTTACTTAGAGAGGCCATGAACCTCAACTTTGAGGTGTTTCCAAGACATTCAAAACTGCAGCTGACCCTGTCAGTCTAGGAAACCTGTTCTGGTTTATTACATTGGATGGAACATGTCACATAATAAAAACTCCCCAGCACATGCTGGAGTCCAGTGTTATGAGGAAAAGAAAGCAGAGACAGGCATCTCCAGATGAATAGGAGTTTCTCTCACCTAAATCCTTACCTGGTTATATGTCAGTTGTAGATTCTCTTGACCCGAATAGTAAGAGTTGTAATTCTTGAGAAGAGAACTGAGCTGCTCTCTAGAAAAGAGATGACAAAGAAAGAATCATTTTTAAGGTGTCTGTCACAGTAAAATGCAGGTGCTGTGGGGCAGGGTGACACCCCATACCTGTGCTACCCACTGGTTTGCTAATGAGCAATACATCATTTTCTGAGACTAAAATTTTGTCAGGTGACTGGATTGATCATAAGTTGCTCCTTTGAACACCTGATACCCAGAGGAAGTTAATTAGTCACAGTCTGGTGTGATCTTAATAACACTGCCCCAGAATAGCTTGTACTTTGGACCTCTGTTAATGGTCAAGAGAAGGAAGCAAACAGGAACAACGACCCCATTCATCAGTGTTGCAGGTTATTTTAATTAGGCTATGGTTTGCTTTCCCTGCATGGGGGTTTCCATTGGGTTTTTATAGTTTTGCAGATATTCTTTATTTCCCGATATCTGTAGTATGCCTAGAATTTGTACTTCCTTCTGTATGAAGCATAACAGCCTTGCACCAAGTCTTGGCTGAGAGAAAGATGGATGGAGATGAAGAGAGTCTCTGCCAGAAAGCAAGGAGCCCTGGTGACAAAAATGCAGCTGCAGCTCAGGCTGAGGGGGCTGAGAAACAACAGAATGAAGTGAAATGTATTTCAGGGCCTTCAAGGATGAAACACCCTTCCCTACACCCTTAAAGATCACTCAGACTGTAACTCAGGCAAGCAGTTCCCACCAACAGAGGTAAATAGCCATGGGGAACAACTGCATGGAAGTGTGCAGATTGTTCCTCATGCATCTCTTGGAGCACATTGTGCCTGACAATCACAGTGGTTTCACATCCTGCCTCACAGTGGTGAGTGAAAACACAGACTTTCCAAACAGTGCCTGTTATTTCCATGTTTCTGATCAGTGTGAGCTGTTGGGAGAGCAGGACCACAGTTCCAGCAGACAGTGCTGGGCAACTCTCTGCACCACGACATCCCTGCAGACCTGCTGGAGCTGGTCAGGACCCGTCAGAAGCACCACTACAGCTCCTGCACCAGTTCTAAGCCAAGAGGTGCCCCAGAGGGACAGGGCCCACCATGGCCTTGCCCTGGGCTCAGCTCCCACACACTGGAGAGGAGAGCACGGACAGCCAGGAGGGCAGTGGATGTGCCTGTGCTGTGCTTGGGACAGAGGGGCACCTGGAGTGTGCATGTGAAGAGCTTTCCCTGGCACTCCTTCCCCTCCCTGCTCCACCTGAACACACCAGTGCTGCTGAGTGAGCCTCCTGCCATGGTGAGAGGGGAAAGGGTCAGCTGGGCTCTTACCTGGCAGGGAACATGAGGACAAAGCTGCACCACTAAACTCCACCAAGTTCACTGCATCCCCTGCTAGCACTCTGGATGTGAATAATTTACTTTGCATTTCTGCATTTCCACACAAAGAAATATTTTTTAAGTAGATTTATCCACAAAGCGCTGGGTTCCAAACCAGCCACTCCAGCATTTACTTCAACTTCCTTTGATCTCAAATCCTGGGAATACAGGTGGCAAACCCCATCTCTCCATCATGCTGGAATAGCTCCTTACAGGTTCTTTGTGTCCTGTGAGCTATGAGGGATTGTGTTCAGGTCACCCCACCCAAAGGGCCATTTCAGTAAGCTGGATATGCATCAGACACAAGCCCAGCTCTAACCATGCAAGCCCCAGCACACCCTGCCCCACAGACAGACAAACTCCAGATGCAGCTCCACATTAACACCCAGCAGGAGACAGTTTGGCCTGACAGATGTTGTGACAGACCTGCTGATCCTGCTCCAGAGGGGCTTCAAACTCAAGTATTTTTATATTTCCCAGGGTAATAGCCCTGGCAATCATCTTATTGACAGCTGTTATTCACAAGCTTTTTCGGGCAGGAGGCTGGAGAGGTGAGTTCCCTCAAAACACACTGGGAATACACAAGGACTTGGGTCCCACTGAGGCCTGCCTGTTACTCTCAGCCTCTGCTGGCTGCAAAGGCAAATAAAATCAAAGGCTAACAGCAGTCAGTGGTGTGTAAGATTCTGTTTCTCAGAGCAAGCTCTCCAGATTTGCACACAGTTTCTTGCCTTGCCTAGAAAAATCTGCCATTGCCTTCCACAGAAGTTCATGTAAGAGCATCTTTCAGGTTTCAGTCTTGCATTAGTGCAACCAACAGTGACAACCCACACAATTCTTTAGAAAAGCCCTGGGGGAGCGATTTAACAGCAGCTCACACTGACTTGTTTCTCCTCATGTAGTGCAGACATTGGAGAAGCAAACATTTTCCTTTTTTTAGCCCCAGAAAGGAATAAGTGGACCAGCTCAGTTCCAGGACGATTCTTACTGTAACACGTGTTCCCACTGCCCTAACCTAGAGACAACGCCATCCCTGCAGTGTTTGGCTGCCAGAAAATCAGCAGCTGTTTTGTTGCAAGTCTGTTCTTCACAGCAGCTTCCTGACAACAGCCAAACTCAGCCCTTAATGGAAACCAAAGCCAGGGAACTGGCAGAGCAACTCCTATAACATCTACTGCAGATTCACCACTTTCTTCAACAGCAAAAGCAGGATAAAAGGCAGCTGCAAGGTCAGGTGCCCTGGTGGTAAACCACACCAGAGCCCACACTGCTGCCTTCAAACACTATCCCAGGAGAATTCACCTGTGCCCTCCTCCTCCCCAAGCCCCACACATTCACCATGAGTATTTATGGAGTTCTGCTGGAGACACAGCAGTTCAGCCAGCCAAGCAATCCCACATGCTGTGGTCAGCCCCCGGATCCAGCCATTGTGCAATCCCCAAGCAGCAGGCTTGCCCCATCAGCAGGATTTGCAGGATACAGCTGGGTGAGCAGTAACAGCAGACTCAGGGCACAGATGAGGGATGATAGCCCACAAATTGCACTGGAAGCAGCCTGAGTGTATATGAGCCTTGAAACACTCAGGACTCTTGAAACACTTACTGCTTTTTATGCAAGGCAAAGACACTTTAAACCATGAACTATCCTGCAGAAAGGTCTCCACCAGGCTCCACATTCCACCCCCTGAACATGCACTATTTGGCAGAATAAAGCCCCACAGACACTGGTTCATCTGGTACCTTTCCAAATGCTTTTGTATGGCACCTGTATAGGAGCTCACACAGATTAATTACCTCTGACTCAAACACACTGTGTCCCAAATTAGAAGGAATATAGAAGGAATAACTCCTGAGGAGAAAGGGAGGGATGTCTGTACTGTCTGTGTGCTCCAGACAAGGCCCTTGCACCCTTCCTTGAACAGTGACAAATCAACAGCACTGCTCAGGCCATACAGAAAAAGATAAGGATTCAGGAACAAACACCTACTGCAGCATGAGAAATCCCTCTGGGGTAGCTTATGGGGAGTTGACAGGTACCTTCTTCCCATGGGAACACCAAGAGGGGTGGAAATGAAGTGAGAACAGAGGCCCTACTTCCAGCTCCTCTGTTTTGACCACAAGGGAAAATTAATCCCTGAAAAAGGGGATGGAGCTGAACACCTGGTGGCTCATCTAGGGCAGCATTAGGAAAAATTCTTACCAGCCAGACTGAACTGCAGAAAAGCATCCCACAAACCACAGTTTGAGTGCAATTCCAAGCTTTTGCAAGTGGGTGGAACAGCCACTTTCACTGAGCACAGCACAGAGCAGGCAGCCCACAAGGTCCTGCCCAGAAACCCTGCCAGCTGGGGCTGGGGCCAAACCCCAGGCCAGGGGCAGAAGAGACCAGCTCATGTCCAATGCCAACAGATTTCCAAGGAGAGTCTTATTCTCTAACTTGAATCCTCTAGAAGGGCTGTTCTATTAATGAACCAAAACCACAGCCCCAAAGGTTTAATGCTCTGTTCTGTGAATTCCATGTAAAGGCCAGCTCTGTTCTGTACATAGGTTAAATCAAAAAAGTTGTAGAAATGTCTGCTGCTGCAGGACAGGATTGCCTGTTAAGGAATAGATATGGACTAACTTGAAAGCAAGCAGCAAGGTCATTAAATGTTTGAGGTTTATAAATACTTTACCTGGTTATGAACTTCTCCTCATTGATGAAAACAGAAGGAAGATGCTGTGCTTTCATAGTCACTTTCTTCATTTACTCAGGAGAGATGAATCTAAACAAAAGATTAGAAAAATAAATATATCCATTAGTGCCTCTAGGAAAGACTAAACAGTGAGCAGGAACAAAGCTTAGCTGGCCAAGTGGAACAGGCTGGATACTCCAGCTCAGGGCTCACTGCACCATATTTTGCTACTTTGTACTTTGCCTAATCCTCACATATTTCCCACTCCTAGTAAGAAAGGCAGAAGGCATCCCCACCCAGTGGAGAGCAGTAACTTCAATGCCAAGCACTCCATACCCCAGGACTTCCTCCAGCAGTTTCAGGAGCACTGCAGCCCCCCTGGCTGCCCCCTGTCAGCAGTGTGAGGCAGCAGCTGGGGAGGATGCCCTGAGCATGCAGAGCTGTGCCCAGGGCACTGCAACACACCCAGCTCAGTACAGCACCCACCCAGGGTCCTCAAACCAGGCCAGAGGGGCAGTGCTGGTCACTGCAGGGTCCTGCAGCTGGGAAAGGACAGACACAACAAGGCTGTAACTACAGGCATGTAGCAATACCAGTCACAGATTTCCACGCCGTGATCCCAGCACATTGTGGAGGCAACAAGCCAGACCCAGGAGGCTCCAGCAATGCATTCCTCAACAAGCTTAATTACCAGTCTTGGCTCACTCCTTCCCCCTCAGGTACTGGAAGGCAGGCTGAGGAGTGGAACTCAACAGCCTGAGACTGACAACTGAGACCACGCTAAAGAAAACCTCTGTCTCAGCCCCAGAACTGGCACCACACACATGCTGGGGGGGGAAACCCCAGGACAAGCAGTAAAATCTCCCAAGACTGCACTGGAAGTTATCATTCAGCTTGTCCTTCTCTTATGTAGGAAGGATGACAGAGGAAGTTGCCTGTCAGCACTCAGTGTCCATTCTCCCTTCTGCCAGGGGATGGACTCGAGTCTCACTGCAGCCTGCTGGACAGGGCCTGGGCAAAGGCAGCTGGGAAGGGGTTAATTGCCCTCAGACTCAATGACCAGCAGCCTTCCCAAACCACTCTAGGAAGGACTTGGGCTCGAACAGACCATGGCTGGGCAAAGTTAAAGGCCTCACTTCTGTGGCCTGCACTACTGAGCTGCTCTTCTGGAAATCACCACATTTCCATAATCACAGGTAAAGGGCTTCTAAAGAACATATGTGGACAAATGGGATGTTTTGCAGGTAAAACCCTTGCTCTTCACCCTACAAAACATACAGGAGGTTATTTTACAACCTCTAAAAGCAGAGGGCACTACCAAAATGAGTTTTACCCAAGCAGCTGGGGTTTCTAGCAGTGCCCCATCAGTAGCTCATGGAAAGGAACAGCACTGCCTTTGTCCTTGGGTGACATCCATCAAGACAAAAACACACCTGAAAGCCAAACAAGCCCAGGGACTTCTGTACAGACATCAGTGTGTGTGTGAGGAATACACTGTTGTACACCACTGCTGGGATTCTGGCTCTGAAATGAGTTCAGTGATCACTTGGCACACCTCGAAATCTGATTTCATGTGATTTACCAAGACCTCTAAGTGAAGCAGGTGCCTGTGCCAGTGTCCTTGCAAGCCAGTGCTACAGGATGCAGAGGAGTTTCTGCACACTGGCACCTGAATAACTGGATACACACTTGGGCTTCCTCCCTTCCATCAGCAAACAACATGTCTGGAGAGGGGAGAGCCAAGTCACCCCTACTAACCGTGGAGCAGGATGCTGACAAGCTCAGCACCACCCACTGCTTGTGGCTGCATTCTTTTCTGTGGCATTTGTCCTTAAAATGATTCATCTGAGAGAAAAAGCTGACCTCTGCAGATGGAGAGAAATGACCTTTACAAACACAGAAAGCAAAGGAGACGAACACTGAAGTACCTGTTCTGCTACACAGTGGGTGGCTCCTAGCAAATTATTTGCCTTAAACATACTAAGCAGATCTTAAATCAGCCTGATGCCATAAAAATGCTGAAAATAAAGCTAACTGGAAGAGCAGGTGGTGATGGGAATAGTTCTTACTCCACATTTCCCCCTTGTCGCTCCCTCAGTGGCCCAACATCCCGGACAAAGAACTCTCCTACGGCTGTGACAGCAGCACAGAAACTCACACTGCATTTTCCTGTGACGTGAGCAGCTCTTATCAGCCTTGTACCAAACACTTCCACACCACCAGCTCCCCCTGGAGATAACCCCCTTCTCCCTGTGCCCTTCCCGTCGGCACAGCTGGGCTGCAATAATGTGCAAGAACCTGTCCCATGGCCTTTATTTTCAGCCAAGCCTGAGCCCTGCAGGCTGAGATCACACAGCACCATCACTGACTGCACAGGTGGCAGGATATTTGCACTGGCACTCCCTGCACCCACAGAGCTGTTGGAGCTTCTATCACCTCCCAGTATTTGACTGCTGTCTGTGTCACTTCCCTGGAGCACTTTCGAGGAAGCAAATAGAAGTGAAATATTTCCCACTGCTCCCTTGGATATGAACTACCCAAACCATACTGCCAACATACGGCTGTGCCATCTATTCAGAGCCACCTCCTGAACTGGTTGGTGTCACACAGGTGACACCATTATGTTAAACTGGACTACAAGCACAGAATTCCCTCAGGTAAGACCTGGAAAGTGGGATCTTGGCTGAACAAACCTCCTGTCCCAAGACTCAACCAGGAAGAAATCTAATGTTTGGAGGAACACTGACTGAAGCCTAAAATACTTCAGCAAGAAAAGGGAAGGCAAGGTCAGGAGTAAAAAAGAAGCAGGACAGATGCAAAAGGAGCCTGCAGCCATTGTCTAGGAAAAGGGAAGAAAACTGACCACTACACAACCCCAAAGCTGCGAGACCATCAACACTCCCAGCAGGGCACAAGACAAATTTCAGAGCAAAGTGAAGCTCATTACCTCTGTCTGTTTTATATCTTACCTGAAATGCTTTCTTTCTGAGTCCAAGCCTCAGTGGGAAGGAGGATGAGAGGACTCGTTCCATTTCATTCAGTACAGTGATCTTTAAGTCATTTGTTTAAGGGGACAGCACAGGGAACAGGACAGCAGAGGAATGACACAGCACAGTGAAGTGAGAACAGCTACACAGATTGTTCCAGGAAGATACAGAGGCAGCTGGAAGGAGAGGGACCCCTGAGAGCCAGTGCTCAGCCAAGCAGGAGCAGCAGAGCAGCCCCTCAGCCTGTGAACAGCCTGGATGTGCCTTTGGGTGCATCCATGTATTGAGACAGGAGCTGCAGAGCTCCTGCAGTGGAGACACCAAATCCCAAACCTCCACAAAGATCTCCAGGTATTTTGATCCAGTGCTTCCCAAAGCACTTCCAAACCCACCGGAAGCCTTTTCCATTTCTAGTATGGAAACCACCAGGCTCAGCTATCTGTTAACTCAGCTCTCAACTCCATACACATGGAATACTTTGCACAGCATCAAGCCTTGCACCACAGGCACAGCAGCACATCTGAGTCACTTTCTAAACTCACAGGTGTCTCGTATTTAGCAAAATTTTGGACCATTATTGGTTTATACACAGGTGAATTTAGGATTTATTCACATGGATAAACTCAGCACCAGCAGCATAATTTTACTGGTCATGTACTCTAGTTATGAGCCTTCATATTGCCTTTTTTATTCTTTTTGTTTAAGTTCGATGTCCTTGCCACCAAAAAGTTAATAAAGCACTTCCTCTGAGCAATTGTGTTTTCCCCAGTAAAAACAAGGAGTTGCTTTTTCCTCGGTCTTTTAGACTTCTTGACACTTCATTTTCGAACTGAGCCGCTCAGCAGGGAGCAGTGAGAGCAGTGCGGGAGCACAAACCTAGCACGAGCCCTGTGCTCAGCAGGCTCACACAGAGCAGGGCTCACACACCTTTCAAACACCGAGTACGCATTAGCACACAGACAAGTTCCTTTCTGTTTGGGGCCGCCCGGCACAGCCCGTTCCACCCGCCAAGGAGAGCGCACAAGGTCACGGAGCGACCCTCCAACGCACACCGGGCACTGCGTGCAGGCAGGGCAGGTTTGTGCCCTCCACCCATTCCCTGTCTGTTCTAATCACAGCACGGCCCCCTCCACAGGGGGTTCCTCGCCGGTAATCTCCGAGCCAGCCTTTCTCCTTCCCCCCGAGACACCCGCCCGGAGCTGTGGGTGCTGCGAGCCCCTCGCTTTGCCCGGCCCCGCAGCTCACACGGCACGAACAGCTCCGGCTCTGCATGGCACTCACCTGGGCGTGCGGAGCAAGGAGGGGTTCCACAGACCTTTGCCTGAGCCCTGGAAGAGGCATGACAGCGCGGCCCCGGCTGGCAGCTACCTGTGCCTCATGGCACCCACCTGGCTTAGCTGGGAGCGCTGGCAGCGCAGGACACTCCCCGCTCCCCTGGGCATGTCGGGAGCGCTCACCTTTGCTTCCCCCGGCGCTGACAGGAGCGCCCTGCAGTCACGGCTGCACCTCCGGGAGCCTCCGCTTAACGCTTTAATCGCTGCCTGTACGGGGAGAGGCGACCTGGGGCCTGCCGGGCACGCTCTGCCCAAAGGGCACACCCGGGACAGCCAGTGCCTGAACCCTGTGGTGCCCTGACCTCTGCTCTGTTTTCTAATCCATTGGATAAGGTCAGCTTTCCTGCAGATACCTGCCCATCTCCAGTGTGTGGGGAATGATGGCACAAACCATCAGAGCGTGCCCAAGTGCAGACACTCAGATTTATGACATTGTGACAGAAATTGTGTCAGCATGGCTTGATCCCTTACCCACACACTGCTGCATAATCCACTTTTTGCTGAACTGTGACACAGCCTTATGACTATTACTCACTGGGCAAGAGCTGTGTCTGTAAGAGGGAAAGCACTGCTGCTTACCTTAATTGCTCAGCAGGTAATGGGTAAGCTGATGTTTAAGCTGTAAAAACAATATTTGAACCAAGACACACCTTCCCACTTCCTACTGTTTGCCACCCATTTACAGCAGCAATCTATTCACCAGCTGGCCTACATGTAAGCAGAAGTTACCGGGTCACAGAGAAGAGCATGAAGAATGGCAGGCCTCAGTTTGCCTTCTCAGCCATCTTACAGCACTGCAGTTTATACAGTTTGATGCTAGGGAGAGGCAGAACAGGCTCAAATATTTGATTCCTGACCACATCTTATCCTCTGGTGTATTCCTCTGCAGAGCCAGACACACTGCCAGCCACACACCACAGCACACCTGGTAACTGGGATTACAGTTTGTGTGCAGATGATCTAGAGTTTCCAGCTCTGCACCTCAAAAATATTGACATAAGGATTCGATTGGAATACACAACACTGAGAATCTCTCAAAACACCAGGGGGGAGCAATGTGCAAAACCTTTTACTCAATTCCCAACAGCACAGAATCTCCATGCTGTGGTGGGATTGCAGCCTCATCCCAAGCTCAGCCTTGGGAGCTGCTCCATCTCATCCACAATGGTTGAACACAAACTCACACAGCTGCCCAGCTGGTGTCAAACCAGAGGTTTGATCTGTCCTGTCCTGGCTTCAGACACCTGAGCACACTGCCTGGTGCTTTAGGAGCAGGGGTCCTATGCAGCCTGGCCCCCTCAGGGCTCCAACCCAAGGTAATGCCAAGTATCTGCTTTGGACAACTCTGCCACCCCCTGGACACTCACACTGTGAAGCTGCTGGGCACAGGAGCTTCCCAGGGGTTCTTAGAACTAAAGACCACATTATGAACTTCCATCAGGGCAGTGTGATGGCAACCTCCCAGGGTAAATCAAGCTTCATCCTGACCCTCAACTTTTAAACTTAAAAACCAAGCTAAACTGTAAGTTTCTAGGGATAGAAGTTTACAAGCAAGGTTTGAAACCCCAATGCTTAAATTAGTCAGATTCATGTAACAGGATGTCTCAGTAAGAAGTTAATATAATAAAGCAACAATGTCCCTAATGGTAATAAAAAGCTACAGGTCCCATTTCCAGTAAAAGCAGATGTGATGATTCTTACCTTGGCTTGGACAGTGTGGCTCCAGTTTGTTTCCAGTTTTCTTTCTCACACTTGAACTGCTCCTGCCAGTGTCCGAGTTGTGATCTCACATATCTGAGTCACACAGAGTCACCTGGTGAGTGCTCTGCAGGGATGGGTCAGAGCAGACTGCAACAGGTATCTCATGGGGAGGGGAAACAGCTCTCCAGGGCCACAGAGCAGGAGCTGGCTCCCTGCAAGCTCCAAGAAATGGAATGCTTTGATTCATTTCACAGAAATGAAATAATCAATGCACAAAGACGATTATTTTTTCATCTCTCATAATGAACATAGTTTACGTGCCCCGGAAATCTACGAACAAGTCACAGCTTGGTTATGCTGTTTCACTTCTTAAGCAGAAAGTTAACAATAAATTCCTTCAGAGCAGGCAGGGAATCCTTATAGGCCCTGGAGTCTTTATAGGCTCTGCTACATTTCTGCTCCTTGAATAATTAATAACCAAATAATTTGAAGTTAATAAGTAATTGGAAGCTGGAGTTGACCTGTTTCATAACTTGGCCTCAAATCATTAACAAAGTGACTGCTAAAGAAGGAGAGAACCTGCAATGAGACTCCTGTTCCATTTCTGTAGCAGACAATCCCATCAGCAGCTGGCACAGCAGCACCACACGCGTGTGCTGCACTTCAGGGGAACAGCTTTGATAAACACTAAGCATTCTTCTGCTCTGCTGCAAGAAGGAAAATCCCCAACCCTGTTCAAACAGCTGTTTCTACACAACTCATTAACTCCAAACACAGAAAATTCTTCTTGGGCTTTCTCAGCCAGGTGTTCTGATGCAAAGGGAGACCCTCAACTGACAAGATGTGAAGTTATCATAAAACAAGTGATCAACACCTCCCCTCACATTACAAATGCTACCAGGGGGGTGGCACTGGTCATAGCAACAAAGCAGGAAATTTAAAATGGCATTTACCCTGCAAAGGGCCTCCCACTCTTTAGCAAGATTCTTCTCTGTCATCACACCCAAGTGCCAACAGCAACACTTGTGTGCCAGGACATGTTGTGGAGCCAGAACTGATAAGCACAGAAACCAGAAACAGGGTGGCAGATGATGAGCTCAGACAATTCTATATACAATGCACACATCCACTACAGAGGTTTGTACACTGTCATGGACTGGAATCCCTCACACACATCACTTGGGGGATTTTGGGGGCTTTGAAGGAATAGGAAAGCAGCAGAGCTGATGCTTACAGCAGCACATGGGCTATGGGCTGTGGGGTTAGACAGCTCAGCAAGAACTGGAATTTGCCAGGTACTGATGTTTGACCTTTGCAGGTCTCACTGCCATTATCCTTGTGAGCCACTGCTGGAAGGGCAGGTCCCACCTAAGTGTCTGAAACACCTTTAGTCATGCCCCGTGGCTGGCATTGATTATCCACACCCATGGAGTCATCCAGGGAGTATTACAGGACTTCATAAAGGCACACAGGATTTTCACTGCCTGCAGCTACAAAATACTGCAGAGGGCAGAACCAGAGGGAACTACCCTGTCCCCAAGAGCTGCAGTCACACAGCTTGTCACCCATTACAGCTCAGCCAGGAGTAAAATCAGCACCTCATCACCCCCAGCCAAATTGCACAGCCCTTACAAGCTGTAGCTCCTCCATGCTGAAGGTTTCCAGACACAGATTTTTCTTAAGTACATAAACCATAACTTCCTCAGTTTTTTTCTCTAAGTCACTCTATATCAGGACTATTCTGCCTTCAGGATAGAAAACCCCTGGTCTCCCTTACTTGTAACAGCCAGCACCAGAATCCCTTCCCATCCCCACACAACAGGAAACAGCTGTCTGTGCCTCACAGGACCCTTTCATGCTCTAAGTGTTCCTCTGTAGTGGCCAGTTGAGACCAGGTGAGTGTAGCCCTTGATTCCCTTTTCCCATATGCATTTTTTCTTTAATTATTTCTTTCTTAAGGCAGGTGAGTCATCATGTGGACTATGTCCTCTTTTCTAATCCTTCAAAAAATGTCAGTCCCGAACTCCCCACAATCAAAGTCCTACTTCCAGGTGCTTGGGGGAAGAGTCAGGTCTCAATCCTGAACTGAAGGTGTTACCATCATTCCTGGGAAGGCAGACTCACCTCCTGCAGCTGGAACTGCCCTTGCAAATTAGCCTGTCATGTTTTCTGTTACTTCTATTTAGGCTGTGTACAAATGGGAGGATTCCAATTGCAAAGCGTTCCGCACCAGAGCTTCTCCTGCACAGCCAAGGGGACAGTTTGTCCCTGCAGCAAAACACCCTGGGATATGTGTGAGTGCAATAGCAGTGTGAGGAACAGCTCTGGGCTGGTTGTGCTCTGTGGTTATGGAGCAGGGGCCCAGAGCCTGGTGGGCACAGGGAATGTGTGTGAGCAGCCCACGCTGCTGGGCTGGCAGCCCCTGCACAGTGCAGACATTCCTCACAGCTCTGCACTGTGTGCTGAGCACAAAGCAGGCAGGGATGCTGTAAAACCAGCAGCATCTGAGACCTGGAAGATGTTTCTATAATGAATATTGAAAGTAACAGCCCTGAGGTGCATCAGAAAAGCTGCTCAGAGAGCTGGGTAGTTTTTGTCCTGCACTAGACATCTAACCAGACAGCAGAGCAGATGATCTACAAGTATCCCTGACACTTACTTATGAATTTCCTCTTGAAAACCTCACAGCAGCACGGAGAGCAGTGTGAAGGAGAAAGTGCAAAGCAGAACAGGCTGGGGCTGACTCACTGAGGCTCTGCCCTGGGCTGGGTGGGTTGGGCAGACCCCCGTGACTCCTCTCTGAGAAAGTTCACCCTCTGACACAGACATTCCTCAGCTTTGCTCACTGAAACCCCCGCTCAGACCCTGCAGCTGCTTGCTCTGGATCACTCCCGGCCTTCCATAGTGCTGCTTTTCCTTTGCAATATCAAACAACCCCTTGGGGCATTCAGCTGGTGAGCACGTTTTACCAGGAATAAATACATTTATATACTCACTGTGTCACATTCCTTGTCTTCTCCTGAGTGTCCGGTTGTATGGATCACATTTTTCTTCTCACTCAGATATCCAAGGCCCCAGTTCTCCTGAGCACAGTCCTAGAGCACAGGGTGGCACTTGTGTGTCCCCTGGAGGGCAGAGGCGGTGGCATTTCAGTGGCACTGGAGGAAACAATCATGTCTGTGACCTGGAGGTGCCAACCCCTGGCAGTGCTTGGCTCACACACTGACAGCCTACAGTAGGTTTTGTGGGAATTAACAGGGCTCAAATCTGATCTGATTGGTGAGGGTATCTGAGTGTCTTTCTGGCCTAGAAGGGCTTTGGAAAAACAGATCCAGATGAGAACAGAAGCACGTGGAACATGGTGGGATATGAAGCCCCTACCTGACTTGGACTGTGAGCTCTGCCTGTGCCAGGCAACATCAACAAGTCACTAGGTGTTTAGGAGATGCTGAAATTCTGGAAAGATTCTTGCCTGTGCAGCTGTTGGGAGGGTGTGTGTTCCTGTGTGGAATCTGATCCTCCGAGGCTGTCACTGTTGGCCCCGGGGGCGATACCTGCCTCCAGCCTCCAGCTCCCTGCCAGCACACATGTCCTCACAGGTGGAGGAGCTGAACAAGCTGCCCACTGGGAATGCAGACTCAGCCTCTGGCACGGTGTGGCCCCAGCTCTCCCAAGGAGTACAGGGCACCCTGGGCTGCTGAGTGACAGAGCCAGTCTCCAGCAGAGGACAGGCAATCAGCTGGACAGCTGCATGGAAATAAAAGTGTCTGGAGGACTCCGAGCTGGAAGCTGAGCTCACCCTGGTCTGTGCAGAGAGCACAGGTTCCAACAGGGGCAGGAATGGAAGCAGTTTCAGGCATGAAACGTTACGCAAAAGTTATTGCAGAAACAGGAACTGCATGTGGGGAGTAAGTGCCCAGCTGATTGCTGGAGGGATATGGCAGGGAGCTGGATGCTCATGCTCACCTGTGTGCTGCCTGTCAGCTGCAAGTGCTGCAGGAGTCAGCCTTCATTTACAGCAATAAATTCCAGCATTTCAGACACTGCTGTAACAAATTAGGGATTATCTAGTGAAATTTAAATGGAAGCCTCACAGATCAACAAATATTTTTACAAGACCAGTGTGAATGTTTAAGCCTGGCACCACTCCTTACATGCAACATCACAGATTCACACTACAATTACAGTGTTTTCCAAAGAGGGATAATCCTTTGTCTCTGCTGGTCAGAGACAGCTGCCCTTGTCACCTGAAATGTCATCAGAGGTGGCATTCTTCTGGGCTTGGATCCTCCTGCTTCCTCTCCCCACCACCAAGGAAGGCCCTGCCAGGAGCAGGATATTCCTTTTCCCAGCATACTGGAGTTTGTATGGGAATGACACAGGCAGATCTCCATGCTAGAAAAGGAAAAACAAGGTTTCTGTGTCAGTGCCCTGAAGTAATGACTCACCTTAATGATCCTGGTTTGTCTCACCTGGGAATTAGAATTTTGTAACTTAAAAGTTGTCTTGCAAAATGTTTATTTCATACTTACTTTACCTGTTGAAATAAACCCAAAATGTGTCTTGGATTTTGTCAGGAGGGAATGTAAAAATTACTGTTTCCCAGCTCTCACTTAGCCTGCCTGTCTTTTTTTCTTACGTTTTTCTTTAGCTCTATTTTCCAGCAAGTCACTTTCCAGAAAAACATGTTATTGCAAGTCTTCACTGGTACATAAACTGGATAAATATCATTATGTTCAAAAGTCTGGTATAGAGATGATGTCATAAAAGTTGTGTCATATGCCAACCTCTTCTCTCACACTGAGCTGGTTCCTTAGTAAGTGACCTTTTCATGACACAGACAAACACTTCTGATTACACATTTGTTACTCTCCATCCAGGAAAACCCACCATTGCAGTACAAGCTCTAATAATGATATCTCACTGCAGTCAGCAGTGCTGTGACAGGGGCAAGGGCACGCAATTAGGCTGCAGTGGCGCGCGAGCACCACAAGACGGCGCCACCCCGAGCCCGCAGCGCTTCCATGGAATCCCAGAGCTGTTTGGATGCGGAAGGACGTTGGAGCCCACCCAGTGCCACCTCCTGCCAGGGGCTGGGACACCTCCCCTGCAGGAAGGACCTTGGAGCTCACCCAGTGCCACCCCCTGCCAGGGGCTGGGACACCTCCCCTGCAGGAAGGACCTTGGAGCTCACCCAGTGCCACCCCCTGCCAGGGGCTGGGACACCTCCCACTGTGGGAAGGACCTTGGAGCCCACCCAGTGCCGCCCCCTGCCAGGGGCTGGGACACCTCGCCCTGTCCCAGGTTGCTCCAAGCCCTGTCCGGCCTGGCCTTGGACACTCCCAGGGATGGGGCAGCCACAGCTTCTCTCAACACCCTGTGCCAGGGCCTGCCCACCCTCACAGGCAGGAATTTCTCCCCCGTATTAGACCTAGCCCAGCCCTCTGGCAGTGGGAAGCCATTCTCTGTGTCCTGTCCCTCCATCCCTTGTCCCCAGTCCCTCTCCAGTTCTCCTGGAGCCCCTTTAGGCACTGAAGGGACTCTCAGGTGTCCCTGGAGCCTTCTCTTCTCCACGTGGGCCTCCCCCGCTCTCCCAGCCTAGCTCCAGAGCAGAGGGGCTCCAGCTCTCACAGCATCTCCATGGTCCTCTCTGGACTCACTCCAGCAGCTCCACATCCTTTTTGGTGATCATATCTAACCATGCTAATATTTGATCACAGCGAGGGATAACAGTGGGGAACAACTTCAGTCCGTACTCGGAGCAGCTGCCAGGTGACAGCAAAACCTTCTCGTGGCTCAGTCTGTGCACAGCTCAGGTGGAATGCACTCGCTGTAGGTGACCAGCGCGGGGCCACACGGGCAGAGGTTGGTGTGGCAGCTGTGTCACAAGCGGCCACCAGATGGTGCTGCTCGCCCACAAATCACCCCGTGGTGTGCGGGACCCTCCCGAGGTGCCGCTCCGACAGCTCCACATCCCTGCTCTGGTGGCTGGCAGCGGTAATTTAGACTAAAGTGATGCAGTCGAAATAAATGTGCTCTCCCACTGGGGATGTGACTGTGAGAGCTGCCAGCATTTGTGTATCCCTCACCACCTGTGACATGCTCTGTTGATTCCAGAGTGCAGAACAAAAATAACTGTGCTATTTATGTTAGAAAGGCGTTTTAAGGGCTCATGTCAATGAACAGTAGCTTGGGTTGGATGTGGCAGTGGCTGCTGTGCCACACGCGGCCACCAGATGGTGGTGCTCGCCCACAAACCGCCTTGTGGCCACCAGCTGGTGCTGCTCGCCCACAGATCGCCTTGCGGCCACCAGATGGTGCTGCTCGCCCACAAATCGCTTTGCGGCCACCAGATAGTTCTACTCGCCCACAGATCACCTCGCGGCCACCAGATGGTGCTGCTAGCCCACAAACCGCCTTGTTGCCATCAGATGGTGTTGCTCGCCCACAGATCGCCTTGCGTCGCCCCACAGTGCCCGAGCGCTGCTGCGGGACCGCTCCGGCAGTTCCACATCCTTGTGATGGCTGAGACAAGTAATTTTGACAAAAGCTTGTATTTAACGCGATGGAGTTGAAATAATGTACTCTCCCACCGGGGATATGACTGTCAGAGCTATCAGCATTTGTCACCAGTGTGCAGAAAAAAATAGCTGTTCTATTTATGCTGGAAAGATGTTTTAAGGGCTCATGTAATTATACAGTGTTATGGAGGCTATTAGAGCTTTCAAGGTTTAAGGAATGTCCAAAGGAAAACATGAGATGAGCATTGACTCCAGCACGTTACATGTGGAGACAAAACGTAGCTGTTGCCAAAGCTCTCATTTACACCTGCCCTGGGGCAAGGCCTGCAAATTACTCGGTTTTAAAGTCTTCCGAAATCTGGAAAACCACAGACCAGTAAGTGGTTGCCTTTATCAGGCAAATAAGTAGAAATGACAACAGAGGATGGAGACAGTGAACACAGGACTACCATTGAAACGGTGGGGAAGGTTCATGCAGCTTTTCTTGGGGTTGGTGTGGCAGTGGCCGCTGTGCCCGATGTGGCCACCAGATGGTGCTGCTCGCCCACAAACGCCCCACGGTGCCCGAGCGGTACCTGCGGGCGGCCCTTGCGCTGGGTGCCCTGGGCAGGACAGAAGGACGGACGCAGGTCCAGCTGCCTCGCACACACTGCCCGGCACACGCTGGACAGTCACTGCAGCCTTGCCCTGCCCGTGCTGCCTCTGATGCTGCAGGAGCTCACGGGAAACAGAACATCACTCCAGCCTCAGTGGTAATTTTAGATCGTCTTGCTCAAGAAAAAAGAGCAGGAAAAGAGCAGGAAAGGTTCAGATTTGGTTATAAACACTATGATGGTTCAAGGACAGGGAAGATAACTGGTGCTGGATGAAGAAGCTGAAGTGATACCACAGGGTCCTGCTTGCTTGAGGTTGACAGTGAATGATTTGCAAAGAGAAATCCCAACACTCCCAGCAAAGCCAAATATTAAAGGAAAAACTCTGGACCAAAAATGCCCAGTAAGGGGCAAAGCAAGAAATGGACAGGGACACTCTGGTCTGGTCTGTTCTAAGAAGAAGAAGCTGTTTCTGCCCGTGTTTGAACTGGAAAATATTCTGGTTTTCAGCTTGCAAATTCCTGAGTTACTGGACTGAAAGGAAACAGAATGTCCTCTCCCATCCAACACTGAGATCACATAAATAGTGCTGGATGTCATTGAGTGGATCTGTGAGCACCTAAAATGGTTGAGATGGTGGTATTGGGAGGCACCCCCAGGAAGGGTGAATACTGCCTTTTCTCCTGGCTGCTGTTCCCCTGCCTGTTGGACACTTGGCACTGAGCCTGCTGGATGGCACATCTCGGGAACACCACGAGCTTCCGACCAGTTCTGACCCCCAGGGACAAGCTGAGAATTTCTGGGGTCAGGGGGGCGTGTCTGAAACAGACACAGCAAAACGTCTGAAGCACAAACTTCCCAAGAGACCAACAGCACAGCACAGCACTGTGTGTGAGGGAAAAGGCCCAGTTCCCAGTCAGCAGGTTGCTATTTCCTGGGTGTTTGTGTGTGCATGCAGGGACTCGCTCCTGCAGGTTGCCTTCAGTGCTTCCGGGCCCACTGACAGAAATTGATCTGTTTCTCATAAAATAAAACATGAGTATCTCTTTGTCACTAGTTCTGGAAATCACGTGGGCAGCACTTGGTTCTATTCCTGTTCAAAGCAGTCCCAAAGAACTCAATTCAATCCCTGTTTGGACACTGCATTGTGGCAGATTCTTAAAATACACGGGATGGCCTTTAAACAGGCAGTTCAAAGTCTCCAGGAGTGGCAAGTGTTCTGTTTTAGGTTTTATTCTACATTTGTCATGTATTTCACTGACAATGCTCCTGGTGCTATCCTAGTTCCCTAAGAGTGTATGGTATCTTTTTCAAAAATAAATCCCAGACCAAAATGTGTTGGGGCAAACACTTAATTTCATGGTGCTTGTTTTTCCCTTCATTCTTTTTTCTGCTACATCAGTCAAAGCAATTTCTCTAGAAAAAAATGCAATGGCTGCAAGTAGTAACAAGCTGCTTCTGTGGAACAGCCCTGACTTGGGAGGATGAGTAAATTTAGTTTAAAATTTCATCCTTAGTGACCAAGTATTAATATTAAAAACCGAAGGAAAGGTGAGATCCATGGGCAGGGATTGTTCTGAATGAAGACATGGTTTTGAGTCCCTGAGATTCAAATAGACCTGGCTTACAGTCACAACAGGAGGTGCACTCTGAAATCAGGCACTCAGCAAACCCAGGGGCGTTTGTAGCCAGACAACAGGACCACGAGGCACAGTGGGACGTTCTGCCACCCCTGTCGAGGGGCAGGAGATCAGGCCCAGAGCAAGCACATGTGATTGCAAATCCTTCAGTGCCTGCACTGAGCAGGGAACCTCACACAGCAGAGTAATAAAGGCCTGTTTACAGTGATACAGATGTTGGACACAATTTCAAAAGAGCAGGGGTATATCCCCAAGGCTCAGCTGTCATTTAAAGATGCAAGGCCAAGAGACTGAGCGAGGGCTTTACTGCTGTGCCATAACTGGAAGGAAAACATCTGTATTTTCCCTTTGCTGTTCAGAAATACTGAGATTTTTTTTCTGTTTGGAAGATTCAGAGAAATCAGACATCCAGAAAGGTCACAGAAGGTATGACAAGCTGATTTCTTTAATAATCTTGTCAAACTCCTCCAGCACTTTGCCTTTGCAGCCCTGAGGAGCCTCACCTGGGACACTCTTGGACACTCCTCCTTGCCCACGGGCCCAGAAGCCCATTCAAGCTTGGGCTTTGCCATTGTTCTTGGTTTTGGGCTTTTGTCCTGTTCTGAACTCCCTGCTCAGGCCCTGTGAGGAGGAGCTGGGCAGTGCCCTGCCAGCTGGGTCAGGGATTGGGCTCCCACTCCCTCAGGTCCTTGCTGGGCTCAAAATCCACCTGCTGCCTCTCACCCACTTGCTGCAACACTGAGCATGGGCTCCTCACAGGATTTCCTGGGGGCTCTCTCACTCAAGATGTAAAAAAATGATGTTGATATTAACTGGAAATAAATTTAGAAATATTTAAATGTTTTTAAATTCAGGTAATAGCAGGGGAGACACTTTGCACCACAATCCATTTTCACAAAGATGCTTTCAGGAGGATTATGTGGGTTTAGTTCTGGCCTAAGGAACAAGATTCTCCTCCTGTAACACTGATTTTATTGGTGTCTCCTCATCTAATGCTTCTTCTGGCCTTTTCAGGTAAAACATTCCCATGGGCTCTCCTGGTCACTAAATGCTCACATGCTTCCACCATTCCTCTGTTTGACACCTTCTAACCCAGCAGCACTAAAGCTCTGCAGCCCCGAGCCTGGAGCAGGATGCACACAGGACAGGAGTGCAGCACAGACCAGCAGCCAGTCTCAACAGTGGCTTCACTTCAGGGACCTTGTGAATGCCTGGGAAATGGGGTGAAAAATATCAGATCACCCAGGCGGGACAGGGAAAACCCCTCGGTGTCCTCAGTGGGGTGAATAAGAGCCTTGCAATAGGCCAAGTGATGCAGAAGAGAAATAAATCAGGCAAATCCTTCCCCAGGCCTGTGCCCTGTGCCAGCTCCAGGCAGGAAGAGAGAGGAGCTTCCAGGCAGAGCCACGACAGCACTGCTGTCAGAACCCAACGGGCTGCATTGAGAACCACTGTGTCACCTGGGCCTGCATTTCCTCCCCCCAAGGGGTGCAGCCAAACCACAGGCCACCCCGAACCCTGCTTGGCTGTGACAGTTCATTTGTTTGTGAAGTGCAGTGAGGGTGAAAGAACTTGCTTGAATCCCTTCCAAAGGATTATAAGGTAGATTTGCTCCAGAAAGGAAGAAAGCAAGACACTGTTTTTCCAAGTTACAGATTTACAGGATTCCCTTTTAAAGGGTTAAAGTGCCTGAAACATTAAAGATAAGTTTGTACCCATAATTTGCATAATTTCACACAAAACATACAGAATGAAGCTGATGTTTGTTTCAAAGATCTTCTAAATCCATATTTCGAGTACACTTGGTTCCTCCCAAATCCAACTTTTGAAAAAAAGAAAACCCAGTTTCAGTTACAGTGCCAGAGTTCTGTACTACTTGTGTTTGAGAATTGTACCAATTCTTTATTTAACCATGTAACCCATGCTGTGCATTTTAAAGTGTATAAATTCTTCAGTAAAAGGAGAATACAGACACTTCACATCTTCAATCACACAGTTCTCAGGGGCTTTAAACTAACCTTTCTTCATAGCCTATATTTGAGTATTTCTTTCTCTGAACTCCACAAATGGTTCAGAAAGTCTTGGTAGCTCCAACAGATCTCCCAGGAGACAGGGAGCTTCAATCTGTGGAGCTTTCATATTTCCTGTTAACACCACATGCCCTGCCAGGTTACACCAACCAGAAAACAGGCACATCACAAAGCGATGTCACATCCTTAGACAAAATTTGTGTTTAAATATCCACGTGGGAATGGAAGTTTTGGGAATGGGAGCTTCAGATCCACATTGTGATCTCAGCTTTGTGATTCAGGGCTCTGCTTTGCCTCCTGGGACAAAAGCATCCTTGCTTTTGTTTGGCTGCTGGTTGTGCAGGTGCTGGGGGGTGTGCAAGGGCTCTGTCCCCGCGGCTCAGCACAGCAGGGCAGTGCCCAGAGCACCACAGGGCTCAGGCACTCTGCTGTTACCTGGGGGTGCTGAGGCAGAGTGCCAATGCCCAGCTGCAGGCCAGGAGCCTGTTATTGCAGACCCCCTCCCCAAGCAGGGGCATGGGATGCTGCTGGCGCTGCAGTCACGGCCCACGGCGAGCCCTGCCCCGCGGGCTCTGAGGTGCCACCCTGCATGGGCACTCTCCTGGCTTTTCTAAGTGTGCTGCCTGCTGGGGTTACAGGGGAAAAGGGCGTTTAATGCATCCACTTCCAGAGCCAGGATTACTCCCAACCCACTGATGTGCCCCACCAGGAGCTCAGGCTGAGCGTGGTGAAATGCCACCCCCTCGGGGCACGGGCACTCTCACTGAGCAGGAACATCCAAGTGTGGTTCCTGCTGCCCTGCTGTCCTGAGGGACGGACCCCCATGGCTCTCCCAAGCTGGCAGTGTCCTTGCTGTGTGCCACCAGAGCAGAGGTGGCTCTGCACACAGGGCTCCTGGGCTGACACTGCCACCCCAGGGCACTGCAACATGATGCAGGGAGGACTTGATTGTCTTGCTGCAACTCATTGCCAAGTCCCTGCCTTCAAGTACAAGAATGACATGGAAGTGGCCTTTGGATGTCCCTGCAATGGTTCCCTTTGAAATGAGCTTCATGAGTTTGAGAATTCCACACAATTGCATTGTGTGGTGTGACTTAACTTCACAGTGCCTTAGTTCATTGAGGCTTTGGGGCACACCTAACAAATTCTGTGCCTTGGCTCACTGAGGCTTTGGGGCACACATAACAAATTCTATGCCTTGGTTCATTGAGGCTTTGGGGCACACATGACAAATTCTATGCCTTGGTTCACTGAGGCTTTGGGGCACACATAACAAATTCTATGCCTTGGTTCATTGAGGCTTTGGGGCACACCTAACAAATTCTATGCCTTGGTTCACTGAGGCTTTGGGGCACACACCACCATCCCTACAGAAATTCCCTGCCAGCTAACACAGCATGTCTGGGACTTCCTGCAGGGGATCACTGTAAATCATTTCCTAGGCTGTGTTGTTACACTAATTGACACACAGTTTTGGAGAAGCCACTAAGATGTTTCTGTGCCTTCCTCATTCCTGGCCTCTCCTTCCCACTTCTGCAGTGCAGCTTTAGCACCATCCCCTCACTTCTTTCACTGTCATGGAGCCAGATTACAAAAGGAGACTCTCTCCAAAGAAAGAAGAATCATCCCAAAGGCAAAATGGCCAGCACTATATGAAAAGAATGTGTTTGTAATGACCAGCACCTCAGAAATCTCAGCCCATTCCAATTTACCAGACCTCAAAGTCAGTCCAAAAAGTCCTCCACTGAAAATAGGATTGGACTGCCTGTTAATGAGAACCACTACTTGTGGTTAATTTGCCCAAACCACAGTAAAACAGCACAATAGCTGTTGACTGGGGAATGTCTTTGGATCCAAGAAGAAATTAAAGACAGGCCAGTAAAGGAGGACTCCAAGGCACTCACCATGGTGCAACACAACTTGCTTTCATGTTCTGCCTCAACAATAAAGTGTGATTTTTAGTACCTCCAGAAGAGAAGCAATTCACTTATTGTCTGAACTTGTGCCACCTTGCTTCCACTTCTCACTGTCAAAAAATCACAGAAGTACTCAAAAATTGTGTTTAGAAACCAAGCAAAGGCCTCTGTGCCTTCTGCTACAGACACATGCTTTTCATCTGGAATTTCATTGGAAAATTATTACCATAAGGTTTGGCATTTCCTTTCAGACTGGGCTGTGAAAAGGATGGAACATGCACTGGCTTATATGGAATTCCAAGCATTCCTTTCAGGGTACACTGGGATGAGTTTAGGACATGACACACAACTTCGTAAACAGGGACCACAAAATGCCAAATCGAGAAAGTACATGATGCAAAGTACTGCTCTGTTTGTTTGGACAGGTTTGGGAAAGTTTGGGACAGGATCTGCCTGCCTATCATGGCAGGATTGTTTACACCAGGGCAATAAAGAAGACATCAGCTTTTTTATTCTCAGTGGATATCGACTTCAAAGCTTCAGGATAAATGAGCCCTGCCTTGAAAGTGGGCATAAAAGACCGAAAAGTTCAACAAATACACTCCAGGACTCACTTCCCCCTTCCTGTCCAATTCTATACCTTAAAACAGAATCCTTAATACTTAGTACAGGTTCCAGAGTGGCCTGTATCTATCCCCTTTCCCCCACCTCTGTAATGTACTTGAGGAACTTGTGTGAAAGGTGAGCAGTGACGTTCAAGTCAACAAGTGCACATCCTGCTCATCTTGCAACATTAGCTGGAAGGAAACTGCTTTCAAAGTGTGGTTTAGTAACCATTCCCTGCTAAAAGCATTGTCATATGGCCCTCACTGGAGTGCAACCCAAATCCTTCTGTACCAACAATTGCCTGGTGTTTTACAGCTGAGCACCTGGTAATCACTCTTTGAGTCACTGGCCTGGCAACTGTTTGTGCCCCACTGTTGGGGTTTGCTGGGCCTGCTCTGCTCCTGGGGGCTGGGGTCACTCGGGACACCCCACTGCAACCAGCACCAGAAGTGCAGGCAGCACAGAGGCAGCAGCAAAGCTCCTGTGCAGCAGGAGCAGGTGGGTCAGTGGGCTGGGAGAGTTTTGGCAGAACTCAGCTCAGCCTGGTGCCTCAAGAGGAACAGTAAAACAGAACACAGGAGGAAAACCTTTCCAGGAGAGGACGTTTTAAACCTCCTCAAAGCCATGAGGGAGGTGAAACATCAAGTTTAGCCAAGATGAAAGGCTCCCAGGTCTGCTGTATTTCACAAGCACTCTATGGCAGTCTGTGAGGAACTCTTATGGAGGTCACCATTCTACCCAAGGGGTTTTGTCCTCCACCTCTGCCCAAGTCTGGGGGTTCTGCAGAAGAATCAGCAGTGTTTCCTGGGGAATAGTGATGCTTTCTGAGCAGCATGTGTGACTGACAGTCCTACATGCCACTTCAGAAATGAAAAGGATAAAGCACTGGCTGGAATGGAAGCTCAGAGTGACTCTTACCAATTCCCAAGCTCTCCAGAGGGCATTAAGCTTTAGAGGAATGGGGAAGGGATAATGCTTTCTGTAGGTGATTAAACACTTGGCTCTGTGCCCTGTGCTCATAGTGGATGGTTTCCTGGTTAACTGTACTGGGATTGGACACCGCAGCTGGTTGGACCCAACAAACAGGTATTGTTAGACCTTCAGGGAAAAGGTGCTGGGGAAAATCAAACTCCTTGGTCTGCATTAAATATTCACATGTTTGGTATCGACCACTGCGGGTGTGTGTCACACAGCAACACAGCTGGTTATGCCAAACCAAAGGGGTGCAGTTCTCCCTGCTATCCACACGCTTCCTGTGAGGGGGAATCAGCTCCTGCAAGCAGGAGAAACAGGGATGTACAAGAGGAATTCTCACACCTTTCATTGGATCCCAATGACAAGTACTTCTCCTAGAATAGAGAGGAGAGGATGCCTTTTATCCAAAGAGCACCCAAGCTCAGAAAGGACAAAACACACAAGCCTAATACTGAAAATGGGACAGGGTGGGAAGGGCAGAGGGACATCAGGGCTTTCACAAGGTCGGGGCACACCTTAGGAATTCCATTTCTAACTGAGACAAGCCAGTTCAAGCCAGCTCAGATCTTGGCTGATGGTGGTTTGGCAAACATCAGGCCCACAGACATCAATCAGTCACACAGAGATAGGATCTACCTCAGATGAAGATCCGTCTGTGTAGGCAGTGTTTAGGTGAGGTTACAAATCACTCCTTTCAACTGTCCTGACACTTTCTTTTGAAGAGTTAAAGATTAGCTTCATCCTTTTCCCCAAAGCACCAGGGTGAAATGCAAATGCACTGGGAACTTAGGATTCAGTGTATAAACACTGAGATAGTACTGCCAAATAATGGTATGTTACATTTCAAGTTTGCGAAATCTGAGATACTTTATACACACGTAGAATTGCTTTCTTAAGTGCTGTGAGTCTGCAAACTACAGAGGCTTAAACAATGTGAATTCCATCTTTGTGCCACTGGGCCTTAAAAAATCCAGAGAGCTACTTGTGAGTGCTGTGGAAATAAACCTGTTCCCAAACTGCCCCCGTCACACAAGAATTCTGCCTTGCTGTCCCATACCTGTGAGGAGTGGGAGAAGGCAAACAGGCCAGACCTGCAGCGTTTGTTTGGACTTCCAGTCAAGTGTTACAAAATCCACAGGAGTTAAAGGAAGTTCTCCATGGCAGGAGCTGCCAAGAAGTCAATATAATGTAAATTATTCCCTGGGTTTTTTCATTTCATACAGGAACTAAACCATATGAAATGAAGGGAAGAAGAGGAAAACCCAGTGGCAAGAAAAAGGAGTCTGATTTCCCTGAAAACCATTACCTTCCAGCACAGTGTTACCAAGCAGGAAAAGCAGACAATGGAGGTACTGTCTTTGCTCTCTTTTCTCAAGGAGCAGGACTGGGTGGGAAGAGACAGGACCTGGGGTCTGTTCCCATCACAGCTGACCTTCCCAGCCCCTGCCCAGCACCTGGAAGACCTGCAGGAAGAAGTGGAATGCTCAAGTGCAACACAACCAACCCCCTGTCTGTGCCTGTTGGCAGGGGAAACCCATCTCTGCCACAGCAAACGCTGAGAACCAACAGAGCAGAAATCAAAGCAAACACAGCCTGTCAACCTGCAGAAACCAACACTCTGCACTCAGCAGGGCAAACATGCAGCTTGTAAATAAAGCAGCTCAACTGACTTCCCAGAAAGAGTTACTTGTGTGGAGTCAGGGCTGTCTCTGCAGTGTCACACCAGCAGCAGATTCCCTGGGATGTGTTTGTGCCCTTCGGACACTCCTCTGGGAGTGTTTCCCCTCAGTTCCAGTGCCAGAGCTTGTTGTTAAAGGAGCTGGGAAGTGCCCCCTGGTTCCATGTGATGCAGACACACACATGGTGTGCTCAGTGACACTCAGTCCCACGAGGGGCCAGCTTCCCACCCCCTGGAGACAGGCCCTCGTGGATAACAGGCAGCTGCACTTCCCCTGCTCCCCCAGCCCTTCTGTGTTCCCCTTTCCTTCCCTCAGGTGCAGGTAGAAATGAGCCCTCTATCTCCAGTTCAAACTGATCTTTCCTCGAGACAGCTGAAGCTTTGGAAATCAAACTGCCTTGATGATTCACACAGGGAGTTTGAGGCCAAAGCACTCCCTTTGTCCCCCTGGGAGCTGCTGTGCCTTGCACCCTCTCACTGCCTCTGGGTCCAGCACCTTGTTCTCTTCAGACTGCAGCCTGACTCCATTGATTTTAATTTATTCTGGATTTACACCACCACGTGGATGATTAGAATTGCAATACCCATGGAATGCAGCACAGGGTTGTTAATTCTGCTTTGCTTATAGGTTTGCAAATACTACAGTTTTGGGAAAAATGTCCTTGTTTTATCCCTCCTCCACGGGGTACAGGCTGCCCAGAACACAGGCTTCTCATCTGGGGGCAGATGATGGGATTTTGGCTGGCAAAAGGGGAGGCCAGAGGGGCAGGGAAAGAGTATAAGCAAGTGCTACTCCTAAATATCTTCTCCAGTCCTTTCCTGATTCTCAGCTACTGTTTGTGCTCAGTCCTAGAAGTCTTTGCATTGTTACATTAAATATAAAGTATTTTTCTGAGTAACTCTTTTGTTCCTGTATTGTAATTGATTTTCAGTCACTTATGATGATTAATGAGAAAAGGTATTTATTTAATAGCAAAGACAATGGATAGTGATACCAGCTGCAATACTGGAAAGTCCCTGAACAATCCTATTGCAATTGTTTTTTTCTTAAAAATGCAACTAATGCAATTAAACCACAGTGGTCACCTTTGTTCTTTGAAAAAGTTGCTGCATGTTGAGTAGCCTGGACATCCTGCTCACGCTTCAGGCAGCATCCTGTCCAGTTCTTCTTTCTCTTTTTTCCTCTTTTTTTTTCCCAATACTACTTCCCTTTCTGGAGATGATTTCATTTCCTATGTAGTTGCTACACAGATGGGAAAAACCCAGGAATACACAAAGGCTGATATTTTCCATCAATCTTTATCAGCAAATGGCTTTTGATTGTGTTGTAAATCAGCCAAAGGGCAGAGGAAAAAAGGACTGCAATGTTGGATTCCTTCAGACCACTGAAGAACATGAACCAAGCTCTGAGTCAAGCAGAAACATTCTGCTGGAAGCTCAGGGACTGCTGAAGCAAAGCTCAGCATCACCACCAGGGAATTTTGGAAGTCCAGACGGATTCAGAGACCCCTCAAGAAAAAGGATTTTATCCCTTCTCCATAAAATCACATGGTCTTTACTAATTTTTAATCAGACTTGTACTAACTTTGTATTTTAGATTAATTTTTGATTTTATCTTGTAGCCAGGTTTGTCAGTTCTCTTAACCCTGCAGAGCTTTAGACAAAGAGGAATTTAACCCTGCAGCTGTAAGATGAACTTTAAGAAATAAACCAAAAACTTGTTTAAATTAGAAGCTGAGCTGTAAGAAATAAATCAGAAAACCTGTCTAGGTTCAGCGTTGAAGCTGTAACATTGTTTAGTTAGAAGGAAATACAGCGTTGCAGAGATTAGAGCAGCCCATTAGAGCTGTTAGAAGTCACCCAAAATATCCTGCTTAACTTTGGGGAGGAGTTTGCAGTTGTAACTAAGTATATAAACCTGGAAACACAAAAGTCTCCTTGAACATCTTTGGTGGAATTATCCCCCATGATCCCAGTGCTGAATAAAAGGAAGGATTTTGTTCTGTTCTGTGGGAGTTGAATGTTTTTTTCATGCAGGATGCAGGGCTGCAGTGTTAAATGCACAGCAGTGGGATGCAGGGCAGGCTGAGGACGGACCCTGGGAGCCCAGGTGGCTGGCAGAGCTCAGGAGAGGGGCAGCACTGCTGGCTGGGCTGTGTTATGTAACTGTGCTCATGGAGCACCTCTGGTGCTGCAGGGAAGTGCCAGTTCCTCTCGAGACACCAGTCGAAAGTGCCTCTCCTGCCTCTACACCAGAGATTTCATCAGCAGCGTAGGTGGAAAAAAACATTCACCAGCACAGCTGTTGCAACTGAGCTCCCCTGCAGCGAGAATCACGGGCCACACGGCAGATCCAGGAACAGGGATGTGCCCCTGTGCGGGGAGGAAGCCGTGCTGTGGCACAGCAGCTCTGCTCTCATCCCTCTTCTCAGAACACGGGGCACTTTGGTGACTAATGAACACTTTTGTAAAGCACTTACAGTGACCTTTGTAACACCTGCCCGGGCCCTGCACTTCTGCACATGAACAGATGCCATTCTATCCTTGTTAATAGTGGGGAATATCAATGCCAGGGGCATCCTATCCTGGATCAGCAATAGCGTGGCCAGCAGGCCCAGGGCAGTGCCCCTTCCCCTGGACTCTGCCTTGGGGAGGCCACACCTTGAGTGTTGTGTTCAGTTCTGGGCCTCTCAGTTGAGGCAAGAGATTGAGGGGCTGGAGCGGGGCCAGAGAAGAGCAACGAGGCTGGAGAAGGGAGTGGAGCACAAGTGCTGTGGGGAGAGGCTGAGGGAGCTGGGGGTGTTTGTGCTGGAGAAGAGGAGGCTGAGAGGTGACCTCAGCACTGTCTGGAACTGCCTGAAGGGAAGTTGTGGCCAGGTGGGGGTTGGTCTCTTCTCCCAGGCACTCAGCAATAGGACAAGGGGGCACGGGGGGCTCAAGCTCTGCCAGGGGAAATTGAAGTTGGAGATGAGAAAAAATTCTTTGCAGAGAGAGTGCTCAGGCATTGGAATGGGCTGCCCAGAGAGGGGGTGAACTCACCATCGGGGGGCTCAAGCTCTGCCAGGGGAAATTGAAGTTGGAGATGAGAAAAAACTTCTTTGCAGAGAGAGTGCTCAGGCATTGGAATGGGCTGCCCAGAGAGGGGGTGAACTCACCATCCCTGGAGGTTTTTAAGATGAGACTGGATGTGTCACTGAGTGCCATGATCTGGTAATCAAAGAGGGATTGGATCAAGGGTTGGACTTGATGATCTCAGAGGTCTCTTCCAACCCAGCTGATTCTATGATTCCATGATTCTATGATTCCATGATTCTATGATTCCATGATTCTATGGTTCTATTACTCTATGACAAGCAGCTGCAGGAAGAGGGGAGGAGGCAGCCCCCAAATTTCAGTGACCTTCTCCTGAGAAGGAGGGCACAGCAAAACAAGTCAGGCCTGCAGAGCTGCACATTAACTAAACAGAAGAAAACGAATATTTTTGGAGAGGGCTGACCCAGACACTGCTGAAGCTCATCAGAAGATGGATACTAAATGAGGATCTCATGGCTGCATCTGTATTTACAGCCCTTTGCTCCATATTGTTCATACAAAAGTCATTCAGTGTGACGTTGCCAAACTTAAAATCCTGGGGGGTTGTTTCATCTAATTAAGGAAGAGTCAGGAGAAAAAGACATAGATTTATGGCATTTGTAACTGTAAGTATGTTCTCTGTTTGGCACCCTCCAGTCAGCCAAAGTACAAGTGATACTAAAGACCCAGACTGCACCCAAAAAAAAGCCAGAAAGAAGTTGAGGTATTTTCCTATTGCACATCAAAAGTATGGATAGATTTTGCATTCAGGATCACAGAAGTGTAAGAAAACAATAAGAGGAATTTTCCTGCAGGAAATCCAAAGCTCAAGCAGGATGACCCTTTCCTGCTGAATCTAATACTTTTTCAAAAAAGTCACTGGGACTGACTCAGCTGCTCAGCGATTTCTAAATCATCTTTTACATGTTTGGATGTAAAATTCCAGGCATGAGTCAGGATTTCTAAAGATACCAGTGAACATCATTGAGGGAGAGGAGGACAGGGCACTGCTAGGGATTCCTCAGGGGAAATAAATTCCTCACTGCTCATGTGAGCATAAGGAAAGGTAAGTTTTGTGGGCACTCACAAGACAGGGAAGGTTGGGCAGGAGCACACAGAAAATGACCTGAGAAACTCCAGTGTTCTCACTCTGGTACCTCAGGCTCTCTCCTGCCCTTTGTGGTGCCTTGGCATAACTGATGTGGAAGCTTTGGTAAGTGGAATTACCGCATTTTATGCCTGCCAGAGCACCTGCAGATGGATTTGAACTAATGCAGCAGGTACCAGTTTGCCACATGGTTTGGACAGGGACTTCTGTCTCACACATCAGTGCCAAAAGTTGGACCCAAGACAGTGCATTCCTGTGTGTCATACACTGCTGATAAGCTCCTCAGGACTCAGGAATCTTATTGCCTGGTGGCTTTGAAGGGACAATGGAAGTGCTCAGTGCTCATTTCTGACCCTTATGACAAGAGAAGTGTTTATTCAGCTGGAGGCCACCAGATATCGTTTGTGACACTCCTAGTCTAGGCTCAGGAATGACTCTCTTCAGTCAGAGCTGTGTGCACAGCAATCCAGCAGCTCTCAGTTCACCTGCCTCACGTCCCCCAAACTGGGTCCCTGTAAAGTTATTACAACAGCAGCTCTCCTCTTTCCCCCAAATCACACAGTTCACAATAAGACATGTGATCTTTTCATTTGGAGTTCATCTTTTCTGACTTCTCTCTGTAACCCAAGAGGAATTTCATCTTTGTTGACTGTGAGTTTTGTGCAAGCCACTCCTGAGCAGTCTGCTCACCACCTTTCAATTACCAGTCAAAGCCTCCAGAACAGTGCTCAGTTGTCCCCCCTGCTCCGTATCAAGGGTTGTTACACAGTCAGCATTATGTTATCTATGATAACCCTAACCCTAAACTTTCTTTAGACTTGAGGAAAAATGCACAAGAGCCACAAACCTCTGACCTGTCTGCGCCAAGAATGCAGAAGTAAAGTTTCCTTAAAACTCAACAAGCAGAAGGTTTTGCACAAAGAAGGCAAAAGGTAAAAGGTTAATTGCACGTAGAGTACAGAAACAATAACTGTATCTTAAACATAATGAAAATAGTTGGGGAATTTCAAGAGGAATAACAGTTTCTTGGGTTTATTTAGCAAAGAAATGCACTCTCCACCAGCAATGCAATTCATCCCTCTATTTTCTCCTTGTGTGCAGCCCAGAAGACATTTCCAGGGATGCTCCAGTTTGCACTTCTACAAACAGCCTACTGTGCATGGAAATAGAGTGTCAGGGGGAAACAAAAAGTCCAGAGACAGGAATGAACAACCCAGTCCATGCTGCACAACACTTGGTAAAGAGAGACGGACCAGGAGATGTGACAGAGGCCAACAGCACCATGAAGGAGCAAGAAATCAGGGATAAGGATCAATATCTGCTTCTTGTTTCCCCCTACAAGAATCAGAAGGCAACAAATGAAACCAGGCTCAGAGTGGAAAATTACCAGGGATAATTTTCAAAGACACTTCATCTTTTCTTACCCATTCCTGGCCCTGCTGGTGGCTGTGGCTGAGGAGGACACTCAGCAGGCCCCTGTGGTGTGGCACACAGGGCTGTAACCAAGTGCCCTTCACTAACCCAGCTGTGCTCCCTGCAGGCTGGAGACTGACAGGAACCCACGTGCTGAATCCCACAGTTCAGCTCCTGCTGGGCTCTTGTTCAGGACACAGCCCCCAGGACTACCTATGGGCAGACACTGACACACATGGGCACAGTAAGTGCACTTCAGTCTGGCCTATGTGTATCTCTGAGTCTTTCACCATCAGTCAGAGGAAAATAACCTGCATTCATTCCTATCTGGCCCTGTGCTTTGCTCCTTGAGTTCCCCATTACCTGGCAGAGGAATAACAAGGCACTCCTTAATGTTTCACTCAAATAAAGCCCACTTGTGTTTTAGCATTTGTCTGCTAGTAAAAATGTTGCTTATTAGGCAAAGCAGTTCATCATATCTTAACAATATATTCTGTATGTTCTCAATGGTGCACATCAGTCTAGATTCTTATTCCAGTGCTCATTCCAGTGATGCTCATTTGAATTTGTCAAAAAATATTCTGTCAGTGGTTCTGCAGAAGTCATCTCAGCATATAATTATTTTTTAAATGTAAATTAATAGAAGGACAAGGGGAGCTGGGATCTATCATTTCTACAGTTATTAGCTCCTAGTTCTGTCAAGTCTTAAAATGAAAATACAACCAAAGGCTGAAGACACAGAGATGGAAAGTCACAGAGCAAATGCCTTCCACAGCAGTATGAAGTGAGTACAGAAGGAAATGATCACCATAGAGAGGTACAAAACCCCTGCAGACCCCGCACAGCTCAGTACAGGGCAGTTCTGTATGTCTTTACCAATCAGGTGCTCTGTGCTGGTGAGAGCTGATGTAGTGGGGAGGAAGGGAAAGCCCTGTGAGTCAGAGCAGTGCAGCACCCCGGAGTTTCCATGGGCATGACCCACGTGTGGTGTGGGCCCCATATAAGCAAGGCAGCCCCACAGCACAGGCACTGCCAGCCCAGCAGCTGCCCCAGCTCACCCACCAGAGCCAGGCACAGGCCACCCCAGGAAGGCACTCTCAGGCATCATGATGGCCAAGGCTGTGGCTGCTGCCCTGACCCTGCTCCTGATCTCAGCGCTGGGAACACAAGGTAAGGACACCCCTCCTAAAGCTCTCACTGGACTGAGGGCCAGGCCAAGTGCTGATGGGGAGATACTGTGCTGTCTGACCAGGGCAGCAAAGATCCCTCCTAGTGCTGTCAGCAAAGGGAACATGCTGTGCTGCCTGTGGGAACACTCCACCTTACTCTGTTTTGCAGGTAAGGCCCCGGCACGCTCAGCCATTGAGCTCCGGTGCCTGTGCATAGACACCTATTCCAAGTTCATCCATCCCAAGTTCATCCAAAACGTGAACCTCAGCCCTGCCGGACCTCACTGCAAGAATGTTGAAGTCATGTAAGTGCTTTTGCAAAATCCTCACCACAGTTACTTAACGTGAAGGAAGCAGCTGTTGTGCTCAGGATGGAGTGAGTGTTCTCTGGGAGGTGTAATTAGCCACAGGCACAGCTGCTCAGGGCACACAGCAGCAACACTGCAGTACTCTGACCTAAACTCACAGTCATCAGGCAGAAAATAACTTTGTAAAACTGAGTTCTGCCAGCAGGTGAAAAGATAATGCACAGAGCCACTCTGAGCAAGTGATCAGAACATCAGTTTCAACAGCCAGGTCAAGAAAATGATCACACCTCTGCTCAAGTCAATGAAAAAAGTAGTGTTAGCATACAAATCATACAATCTGGTCACAGTCTAGAACTTCTGCTGTAACCAGTAACAGTACAATTTCTGAATCAAGATGAAAAGATTTAGCCCTTCAGTTCAAGATCAACACAAATACAAAACAAGCTGGGGAGGGACAAAAAACAGCTTTGAAAAGAGGGAGAGTCCTGCAAATGGTTTAATTCCTCAAACAAGTAGATATGAGAAGATACTAAACCATTTAAAAAAAACCCTTTAAGTTAGACTACAGCCTCAAGTGGTACAGCTTAAAGGGGGAACATGCCATTGTACACCTAGAATGATGCTGTGAGAGCAAAGTGGCACTGCCCTGGAATTCACTAAGTAGCCTTTTCCCTCCCTTTTTGCCCCGTTGCAGAGCTACTCTGAAGGACGGCAGAGAGGTGTGCCTGGAGCCCACTGCTCCCTGGGTGAAGCTGATCATCAAGGCAATCCTGGACAAGTGAGTCACTGCTCCTCACTGGGCACAGCTTACGAAAACCGGTATTTTAATTGGGCTCCCAAACACATGCGGTGTGAAGTGCTTCAGAATTCTGTCTCCTCAGGCAGTTGCTACCGTTTGTGCTCACTAATTGTGACAGGCACAGTAATTGCTTTGAGCTTTAATTACAGCATTAGCTATTGAGTCCTTACTGTGCCACACACCCCATGGGAACGTTACCTTCATCTCTCCCGAGGCAGGAGCATTTTGAGAGCCTGCAGCACAACTGCTCAGGAAATCCAAGCATCAGCTGCCTGGACTTCTCTTGCTTGCAGTGGCGGAGAGCAACAATCAGTTTGTCAAAGCCCTGGCATTTGGATACATGAGGGAAAAATTAGGCTTCATTTGCCAAGTGAAGCATCAAACTATGGAAGTGCACTGAGAAAAGCTCATGACATGTCAGTGTCTCTCAGGGTCACTTACAGCTTTTCAGGGGCTTGGGCACAGAAGCACAAAGTGGTGCATTTCAGCCAATGCCAGCAAGTCTTACCTGTTCCATAGGCAAGTGTTAATTGTTTCCTTTCCCATCTTCTTTCTTTCCAGGGCTAACTCCAAACCTGAGACAGTGTCCTAAGAAAAAGAAGAAAAAAGTCCTAACTCTTCCAGTGAGACAAAATAGAAGATTCACCCAGATTCTGTCATCTCACCTCCTCCTGCCTCCTACAGTCACCCTTTTAACAGCACCTACAGTATGGGCTCCCTGGTTTGCAGTTAGTTGCCAACAGTACTTTAGTCTTTATGTAGCAGAGAAACCACTGACAGCAGAACCGAGGCAAAAAAATGGCTTGTGAAAGGACACAGAAAGGATTCTGGAATAAATTCTGCTAAACACAGCTGGGACAGTGCAGGCCATGCACGCTCAGCACAGCTTCCACTGAATGACTCCCTTCCTATTTGCTTGGGAAAGACCAGCAGCTCCTTCTCTTTGGCAAAGCATGGACAGGTACATGTACCTGGGTCACTGGCAGTCACAGTGGGCTAATGGCCAAAGAGGGGAGCTTGCAGAGTGGGGCTGTCAGAATTCTGATCCATCAGTATTAATGCCATCATTCTCAAGATAAAAGTTATAGTGAATTAGTGTTGTGAAGGTATAAACATGTGTTTTAAAGCCATCTCTTGTCTAGAAAAAAGCACCTTATTTATTTATTTATTGATTGATTGATTGATCTAACCTTTATTTATTTAAATTTATTTATTTATTTATTTTTGCATATTTATTTCCTTTTGCATAAGAATGTAGTTAATTTTCAATATTTGATTATCTATTTATTTATCTAGTTATTTATTGAAATATTTATTTTTATGTACCTAATAAAAACTTGTTGAAATGTTTTCACTTCAACATTGTGTCTTATTAATTTCTTTATTGTCTAGAGAACTGGAAAAAAGAGGAAGCATTTTCTTTCAGTTTGTATCACATAACAAGTTCCCAGAAGGGCAAGTGGTGTCTGAGCTGTGGTGTCTGTGTAGTTTGCAACAACAGCAAATTGTTGTCTCTGGGGAGTGCTGATATTTTACAAGGGGAGGAATTACAAAAATTGCCTACTTTCTTCCTCTTTGCTTGGCAAACTCAGTGTTTGCAGAGGTCTGGATGATAAAATTCCCAGAGTGCTGAACAGATAGTGGTTAGTGCCAGGAACTGCAGGGCCACAGCAGTGTGGTGCTCTGACAGCCCAGCAGCTGAGAGCCTGGCAATAAACAATGGGGTTCATTAACTTAAATAAACAGGGAAATCTGATAAACAGTCAGGAAGTCACTGAGCATCCTCCCTAACTCCCGTGGGGAGAATCAGGGGAAATCCTAAGAAACAGGGGTCTGATTGCGCAGCCTCACACCTCCCTGTGACACAGCAATTTACACAGGAATGCTGGAATATGAGCAGCGATCACCTGAGAAATGCCAAAGTTGAGCAAATACTTCGATGTTTGTTTAGCTCTGCTCTTCTCCGACAAGGAGCCACTCCATACTCTGCACAATCAGCTCGTGTTTGCTCATGCTGCAAGACATAAGGGGAGTTTTTAGCACTGCTTGAGCCAGCTCTTGTGCAAGAGGCCAACTCTTCTGGACACGCTGTGCCCCCCGTGCCCATCTCTGCCCGTGCCCAGCTCGGCACTGCACAGCCTGCCAGACTCACAGCGGGGAGGAGGCAGCCCCCCAGGGCACAGGGTTTGCTCAGACTTGTCTTACAACTCTAAGCCTTCCTGTCTCCCGAGGGATTTTTACAAGCTGCCTTCTTTCAGAGACCTGATTTGGAGAGAAGGATGTCAGAACTACCAGACAAGAATGGGGAGAGGTGGGGAAGAACCACTGCACGGCCATAAAGGCACGGGGGATCCTAAAGGACTGGCACCAGCTCTAGTGCCACACAGGTGCTGTACAGCCAACCTCTCCCACCAGCAAAATCCCAGTCAGGTTACTGGGAGCTGAACCACGGCCAAGGAAGGGCTCTCCTCGTAAACTCTTGGCTCTCCTGTCCAAAATGGCAGCAGTGGCTGAGCTCCCAGGAGCCTGGGCAGGTCACCTGCACCCCTTCCTCCTCCACAGGTTGTCTTTGCTTATCAGTGAGATGTGATTCGAGGCTGGCTGGAGGTGACAACACATCTCATCTGTGTCCTGTGTGCAGTCACAGAACACCTTTCCTCAGGAGGGCCAGAACCACCCTCACACTTCCCAAACCGTGTTCCAGTGTTCCTGGAGACTGCTCAGGGAAGCACTGGAGCTCTGCTGACTCCATGACTGCCTTCCTCAGGCATGGGTTGATCTCCCATGTCAACTGAAGGCGCTTATGACAGGTGTTTATCTGCTGTTTTAAACACCTGTGATTATTCTAAATGCACGGGGTTAGAAAGAAAAACAAGCAACCTCCTAAGTGCTTATTTTAACCAGGTGTCATTACACCCCTCTCTGCCACGTACTTTCTCTTTTTGAAATCAGAACAGAGGAAAGTCTCAGAAGGGCTTAAGTGCCTTCGGTGACAGTGCCTCAGTCATTTGAAGTGCATCATTTCCTGCTCGGTGAGTAGAGAAGCTTTTCAGCACAGATTTAAGCATTTAAATCCCCCCAGCCTAACTGAAAATGACCAAAGCCTTTCAGAGAACAATAGAAATGAGATATGTCTCGCCTTCATAAGGCTCTGGCAGAATAACGTCATTGGACTCATATCAACATACAGTCTGTAAACTGGATGAAAAGTTACTGCAATTATGGCAGGTAAACGTTTTTGCACAAGGCACTTCAGTGTGACACAAAGAGCTGAACAGAAATTCTGTATCCAGAGAGGAGGGGCAAGTCCCCTTATTTTGGCTCAGGGTAATGTGTGGTGATTTGCAAAGCCCAGCACTGCTGTTAAAACTAATATCCCACCAAGACATGCCAACAGAAAGTGATGGATAACAACCACAACCTAAAGAAATAACTCCAAATAAACAGCAGCAAAAGTTAGGGAAGGTTGAAGTGCCACTGAATGGACTGCACAAAGGTTTGGATTTCTTGTGCAAGCCTCTCATGTGTTGGGAAAGGTGTGTGTGCAGCCCCCACCTGGGCAGCACTCTCAGGTATAAAACCTGATGGGAAAGCACCAGAGAGGGCTGTCTGTCCCAAGGAAACTTTGCACAGCAATGGATGGCAGATCTGCTGCTGTGGTTTTGATTCTCTATCTGCTCTCAGTGGCGGGGTCACAAGGTAAGAAAATTCTTTCTTAAAACTCACATAACCAATTAATAAATACCCATGTCCAAGTGGGCTTAGCTATGTCTGTGACAGCTTTTTGCATCTTCAATAAACATTGTTCAGTAGCCAAAGGGATTGTTGGGACCTGTTAGGAGGCTGTGGATGTTTCCAGGAGTAAAACATGCTTCCCTCAGCAAATTAGTTTATTCCTATACCATAATATGTGCTTGTCACCAGATTTTATGAAGCATTGATTTAAGACACGACTTTTTTCCTAAATACATCCATACATCTCTTCTTTTATAAGCGACAACCTTCTCCTACTTGTCATTTTATTCTTGGTAGGCAGGTTGCTGATAGCACTTCCTTAGAGCAGGAATTATCCCATTTTCAGGAAAGAACATGAGCAGATGACCATGACAGAAACTAATCAATAGTATGTGTACACAGCCAATGATGTTAACCCACTTTGTTCAAGTGATGCAATTTAGGCAGAACCTGGCCAGGCACAAGGGCACTATGAAAACATCTAAGTATTTTAGCTTAGAAGTCCAGCTTGAAATTCAAATGCACGTGCACACCAACAGCTCCACAAACGCAGCTGCTGCTGCTGTGGAGATGCAGTTAATTTTAGCCAAGTGTGCAGCATATCAGAGTGCTGAGGAACAAGAATAAATCTGGCAGAAGGGAGGACACTTGGCCTCATAGGGGCAAATAAAGAGAGTGTTCATGTACCGAGACATAATGAGTTTTGTTCCACAGGTAAGGCCCTGGAGAAGAGCGAGGACAGGGGCTCCCAGTGCCAGTGCATAAGCACTCACTCCAAGTTCATCCCTCCCAAGATGGTTCAGGATGTGAGAATAAGCCAAAGAGGACCTCACTGCAAAAATGTGGAAATCATGTGAGCACTTGGGCCAAACAGCATTTTGCTTCTGACAGGAGGAACAACTCCACATTTCTCCCCCCTGTACTCTGGGTGGAAGGATATTTCCCTCACAAAGCCTCAGAGAATCCAAGTGTCAGGAATTAGGGGTTCTATCCAAAGGAAGGAGCTGATTCCCTGCCAATGTCACAAGCAGATTCCAGGCAGCATTTTAAAACTCTCTCTGCTCGTATCTTAATTTTGACCAACACAGAGGAGAGAATTAGAACCCCACAACACCTTCAGGGCCCAGTTAGTAACTTAGCGAAGGAAGAATCAATCAAAGATAAAATCTTAAAGCTGTTGACATGAATGCAAACAATTCCCACTGACTTGGTCTGGTTGCGGCAAAGCTTGCAAAGCCTCGAGTTACTCCCTGTGTCAGAACTCCCTGAGTGGGGCGTGCAGGACCTGCATTATCCCCCTTGAGGGTACAAAGTAAAAGACACAGTGAGCTTCCTTTAAAGCCACACTGGGAACTGGTCACACAAACTGGACCAATGCATTCAGTAAACAGAAGGGCTCTTTCAGGTTGTTACGCTTTCACTATGGTTTCTTAAGAAAATAATGCTTGTACAATGACACTCTCTGTGCAGCACAGTGTGATATCCAGTTCCAACTCACTAAATATTGGTAATTTCAGCCACATTTGGTTAAAAAATTCAGTTCCTGAAAGATCTGCTAAACCACAACCAGAGAAAGAACTGAAACCAAATAAAGAATTCATTAGGCTCATTATAAGATTACAGCATAAACACATGACATAATTCATAAAAACGCCCAGACAAATAAGACAACCCCAAATATATCCTTCAGTTCCTTAATGGACAGATGGCCAAGAGCAATGCCCAAGCCTCAGGAGAGCAGGAAGCCCCCCTGGCCCTAATTTCCCTGTCTGTGCCTGGCAGAGCCTCGCTGAGGGACGGCAGGGAGGTGTGTCTGGAACCCACCGCGCTCCGGGCCCGGCTCACCCTGAAGGCTCTGCTGGCCAGGTAAGCTCTTGGCTTTACCCCAACACCTTCTGCTCATTTTAGAAGGCACATTTCATTCCTTGGCATGCAAATGGTCCTCCTCTTCAGGCACTAGTAATTCTGTCCAACAGCCTCTCTGAACTGACACATCCACATGCCTGAGGAGTAAAAGTGTCCTATCTTTAGTATCTTTCTGGTGTGTTAAGCCACCACAGTTGTGATGCCCCTAAACCTCTGCTGAGGGAGCACAGTTTGGGTGTGTTTGATGCTCTCAAGAATCCAGCTCTCAAGGACTCACTTGCCCTTTCTGAGTACAATTCAGACAGCTGGACAGCAGGCATTTCCACGAGCTTTCACTGCTGAGAGCAGGGACAGTCAGATCCCTGCTTTGCACAGAGGTATGTGGAAGTCCTTTCTGTTGGAGCAGCTCTTGCAGGAACACAGATTTTTCTTGTCTTTACACACATGTCAATTGGTAGATACAGTAAAAATAGGTCATTAACAACTCGTGAGCACTTACTGCTCTCCTTGTTGCTTATATTAATAGTAATTGATCCCTTAATGAATTTCTGAATTCACTTTATACTTCATCTAATTACAGGGACAATACTGAGCCACCAGTTGGAGAAAAGGTGAAGAAAAAGACACCTTGGAGTTTTCCAAGGATATGAAATGAGAGGAAACACTTGTTGATGAGAATGCCAAGAAACAGCCCCCCCTCTCTGCTATGTTACTACAGCTGATTATTTTCTGTCCCTGAATGGCTGCTGATTTCCTTTGTTATAAAATTCTGTCTGTGATGGATCAAGGAGTTTAAGCTTCATGTGTTTCAGTGCTGTAAGGATAAGAATAAATAAGATTAAATTGGTTACCCTTCAATGGCCTTACTTAAAGCAGAAACAGAACGGATACAATGAGCAAACACATGAATAAAAACATAACAAGGAAGTGTCTGTGTAGCTTGGAAGGAAGTCATCTTTCATGCATTTGTTAGAGTTGTTTGAAGGTGACAACAAGCCTAAGATGTGGCAGGACTCACAGACAGCCAAATTGTCTTTCTGAAATCCCTTCAGAGCCCTCACCAAACATTAGAAATAATGAGGCTAAGAAAGAGGACTTGGAAATGGCTAAAGAACAGGTGAATACAGAGAGCAGAATGAACAGATCAGCCTTCATAGATAAAGGAACATCACCTGTGGATTCCTACACCACTTTGTGTGGGGGCCCATTTGGCTTGGCAGTCCCACAGGTTGGCTGGAAGGGTCATTTGCCACGAAGTTCTCTGATGCTGATGTAAAGACAAGGCTCAACTGTAAAGAACTGCAGAAAGACCTCAGGAGACACTGATTAGGCAACAAACTGCCAGGTTACATTCCCTGCAGGAAGCAGCCAAAGCAAATGACACGGGAAAAATTCCCAAGCTGCTGTGAAACTGAGACATTCTGGGCTGGCCAGTAGCACACAGGAGAGATTTGGGGATGATGCTGAGGCATACAGTGGGAATGTGAGAGCAAGGAATGCATAAGCAGAGTCCATAACTGACCCCCACTGGCCCCATAACTAAAGCAACTCTGGATTCAGATCTGAATCCCTCAGCTCACCCAACACACCCACTGTTCCTCCTGCTGCTGCCCCTCCAAGTCCTGGTGGACAGTGAGATTTGACCTGTGCAGCAGATCCAAAGGATCAGCAGATCCAAAGGATCAGCAGTTTTACATATTACCACTTTTAGGACAGACAGATCTCACTGACACAAGTCTGACATGAAGGTGTGACGTGTGTTATGGCACTGACAGGGAATGCACGAGGAGAGTCCATAACTGACTCTGGGCACACACCAGTGGGCTGGGTGTACCTGCAGCACAGGTGCAGGCACGGGCTGGCACCCAACCCACCTGCTGTGAGGTGCTTGGCTGCCTCAGCAGCAGCTCCAAGTCACTGCCAGCCTCGGGGAATGACAGTGAGCTCAGGGCTCTCAGGAGGAGGCAGCTAAAATTAGAGATGCTGCATCACCTGGGTTATTGCTAATTATTGTGCTGTGGGTGGCACTTACAGACAGGAAGATGCAGGCAGAGAGGCACATATGTACATAGACACTAAAAGACGTTTAGAAGTATGTTTCTGAAGAGAAGAACACATGGTTTAATTTAATATAACAGAAATATTTGGCCCTTTTTTTCTCTCATAGAATCATACAGTGAAGTGGGTTGGAAAAGACCTCTGAGATCATCAAGTCCAACCCTTTATCCAACCCCACTGTGATCACCAGCCCATGGCACTCAGTGCCACATCCAGACTCACCTTAAAAACCTCCAGGGATGGGGAATCCACCCCCTCTCTGGACAGCCCATCCCAATGCCTAATCATCCTCTCTGTAAAGAATTTCTTTCTGATAACCAACCTAAACCTTCCCTGGCAGAGCTTAAGCCCCTGCCCTCTTGTCCTACTGCTGGTTGCCTCTCACATTCTTTCTACCTAAAACTATAACAGACCACAATTTTTTGCTTTAAAAAAGGATTTTGCAGCTTTTATATTTATTTTATGTTATTGCTCAAGGTTCCAGGGGAATTCTCATATGACCAAACATTGGTTTCATGTGTCAGTTCCCATTGATTTATAGGTAATTTCTTTCTACAGTGAAAAATGGTGTTAAAAATGTTTTGTCTTAGTGATCTGCTACACACCTATAATGCTTGGCCGTACAAATCTAATTTTTGAGACAAATAGCACTGAAGTGGAGACTCTTCCAGCAGACACCAGACCAGAGGTGCATGGTGAGAGCAGGGAAGGACTCCAAAATGCCACGAGTTCCCTGTGGAGTTCCACCCTCTGAGCCCCAGGGTGGGAGCTGTGGTTTGGGGTCTGACCCCCACTGGCCCCATAACCAAAGCAACTCTGGATTCAGATCTGAATCCCTCAGCTCACCCAACACACCCTCTGTTCCTCCTGCTGCTGCCCCTCCAAGTCCTGGTGGACAGTGAGATTTGACCTGTGCAGCAGATCCAAAGGATCAGCAGATCCAAAGGATCAGCAGCTTTACATATTACCACTTTTGGGACAGACAGATCTCACTGACACAAGTCTGACATGGAGGTGTGACGTGTGTTATGGCACTGACAGCTTCTAATTTAATCAACAGTTTCTGGCACCAACTTCGCAAAACTGACCATGTGTTTCCTCCTGCCACTTCCAGATCTTTTCTGCACAGTCAGAAAATGCTTCCGGCCAAACTCACGAAAGGCAAATGAAATTAAGCAATAAATGGGGCCTTTCTCGGGCAAGCAAAGCCCGGGTGCTGGTGCCTAACACTTCCCTAGGGGAACTGAGTATCCTTTCTGTTAATATCAGGTGGATAAAATTTATTTTTAACATGAATTTATTGGTATTTGCCAATATTTTATGTTAATGCCGGAATGAATATTAATGTGAACTTTTAATATTATTAGATACATCATATTAATATTTTCAATGACTTCTCATATTGAATTGGATCAAATGAAACACTTCATTTAATCTACAAAAATTTTTAACTGAAAGTTACATGACAGAACTATTTTCAAGCAGAGCTGAAATATATATAATAAATAAACATGCAATCATATAAATATATAATTACACTCCTGTATTCCTGTATACTCCTGTACATAAATTAAAAGGCAAATCAACTGAAAATCCTGACTAAGGCTATATCACCATCTATATTTAGACACTGAAGTCTGAAAAACCCCAGAAGCTGAGCTAAGCCTTTGTGCTTTCCTTGCTATCACTTCCTCCTATAGCAAGTCAGACCCCAGATGTCCGGCAGATCCTTTGCTTTTACGTATCTGCTCCCCAAGCTCTGCCTCACGGTAAATTTCCACGGCTGTTTGCATAACTCGAGCAGCAGGAGCAGTTATTTCCTAGCTCCTGTATCTGCCCCTTCAGCTTTCTGCAGCTCAAGTGGAGTGGCAGGCAAATGCCAAGCCCTCTGCAGAGAAAAGGAGGTGGTTTCAGAGGACAGAGTGAGATTTCTACCCTGGGGATCATGAGTAGCTGGTAAGAAGGACACACAGGAGACAGGAGCTGACAAAGCTCACCTTGCACAGGCTGAACTCTCATTCCAGCAAAAGCTTTGCCTCTGGGACCTTTGGGTCTTGTGTGCACAACTTCTCAAGGGAGAGGCTGGAATGTGTCTAAAACAAGACATATTTTTCTTAGAGTAACTTTACCAGCCCAGAAATTGGAGCATTCCTCTGGAACTGGAGCGACTTAGGCCAATAAGGGACTAAGGCTCAGCTTTACTGCATCCCTAATGATGGTGTTGGTCGTTGAAGAAGACCTGAATCCCCCTCAGAGTGTCCCTTGTGTGAGGGTGTCCTTTGCTACAAAGATCCCAATCAAGATCCTAAAACGTGCCTTTTGCTTTTTGTGCTCAATAGACAAGGTGATGAGTCATGAGAACACACGAGTTTCCATCCTGCAGCCTGCAGAACTCATCCTGTATCCTGCCTTAGAACCCAGGCAAGGGAAGCACTGACTTCCTTCATGCAGTGTTTCAGCAATCAGGCTGTTGCACAAGTGCTGCTGTGCTCCCTGCCAGCGCGGTGAGCGGGGCTCAGCGTGGAAGGCTCTGCTGGCGGCGGTACCAGCTCACCGGTGACGTGAGCCACCAAAGGGAGCAGCCATTCCACTGGCACCACTCATCCCTCAGGCTGGCAGGAACGCACACCTGCCAAAAGCAGGGCTGCACAGGCAGCTCCCATGGCAGGAGCCTGGACGGGATCCCAGGGGAAGTGCTGAAGGGATCTGGGGAGAGCTTGGGAGAAGCATGGCACTCCCAGGAGTGCAGGTGAGGAGTGACTGACCTTTGGGCTTGTCTCATGCCCCAACCTTCTCACGCCACCGTGTCTCTTACACCCCTTCACATAATCCCAATGAAACCACAACATCAGCGAAAAAGGGGAGGGAGAGGAGATGCTCCAGCTCTCAGAAAACATAGAGGATTCTTGTTCCATTACAAACATCCTGCTCTTTCAGATAGATACTGTTAGCTTGGGGGCAGGGCTAACCATAGGTGGAGCAGGCTCTTGGCTTCTCACTGGGGATTTCTGCACATCCACTGCTGCCACACGCAGGAAATAGCTGAGTCTGGGGTGAGGAGGGCAGCAAGTCACTGGTTTCCCTCGGGGATTGGAAGGGGAATTCTCCTTTTTTTTCCCTCAGATATTAATAACATTTCAGCACACACCAAAATGAGCTAATAAGGCTGCAAATAGTAAACAAGAAAAGCGGGACTCATAATCAAATGTTAATTAACCTCTGTGTGTGAATGCATATGTGGAGACACAGAGAGACAGAAGCCAAAAGAAAGAGATCAGCAAGGCCTCATTTCAGGTAAACTGGTTAAAGCTCCAACATCTGCAACCTGATGCTAGTGAAACCAACACAAACATCACAATACAACATAAGCAATAAAACAAATTTCAGTTCCTGGTAAAACCCTCTCCTGTTTCACACCTTCAGAGAAATAAATGTATTTTTCAGTGAAGATCTCTAAGAGACACAGCTAAGGAACAGCACCCTCCAGGGTCAGGATCAGAATCTTTGGTCAATGTAATACCCAGTAAGAGGTGGGAGAGACAAAGCTGCTGGATCTTTACCTGGGACAGCTGACATAGTGATGGGAAACAAATTGTAATCACACAGTTCCTTTTATTAAGTTAATGACAAGTCTACCACAGTAAACCATAATAAATTATGGGCACACTATTCAGTTCTTACTAGAAGTAAATCACAATGCTCTACATGTTAAAGATGATTTTCATGAACTCCTCAGAGTTGGACAGAAGTAGCTCCATGAACCCACAGACCCCGAAACCACAAAGCTTTGAGGATGGAGATGACAAGCAGCAGAAGTCACCACGACAAAAGGATGATGTTTTCACACCTGGAACAGAACAGCTTCTCCTCATCACACAGCTCCAGAAGGGTTAAAACCCCCAAATCTTGATTTAAGCAACAGATCAGCATGAGCCCTCTTCCCTGGGCATTGTATTGCTCAGAAGGCAATACCTGCCTGACACAGCAGAAAACCACTCAGCAACAACATTCTCTGACAGAAATGCCTGCACAGTGCCAGAACACCTCCTGCTATCTCCCTGAGCTAACACCTAGGGTGACAGAGGAACAAAAGCAGTTGTGTTCAGCAGGTCGGGCTGTTACCTTGCATAGAAAGCTTCCTTTGTTCATCACTCATTCATTAACACGTGTGACACGAAAGCCCAGGAATGATTTTCAAATCCATTCAGGATTCAGTATCTGTTTCCCACAGGCAGCTTTGGATACTGCAGCCTCAGTTCCTTACTGGACACAGAGTATTGGTGATGAATTTACTCTGTAAGTGCCACCAGAACAGAACAAAACAGAACAAAAATTAAACTAATCTACATCAAAATAGTGCAGAGGTAAAATCCCAATCCCAGTGAAGAAGCTTTTCAGTGATTTCAGTGCTGCCCATTTTTCAATCCAAAGGCTTAAATCAGGTGAGTAGAAGTTGTCACAATAGGTGGGGATAGAGATTAAATATCTGATGTATAGACTTGGCATCCCTACAAAAGCTGTTAGAGGAAGTGAAGAAAATAATTCAAATCCATAACATAAACAAAACAGAAACCATCCTAAAGTTATCTTACTAAACAAGGGCATAGCTTAGAATACTCACCAAATTTAAAAAAGTCTAAAAAAAAAAGAAAAAATGGAATGTGTGGTTATTATGTACATATTTTAATAAATTAAATTATTATATCATTCTTAGCCAAATAATTCCTCGTCATCTAGGAAGGAGTTTCACAACAGTCATGTGACTCATTTTTACTGCATCTGGGAAATTCCTCTAACGCAACGTCCCTGCCAGCAGAGCACACAGCCTGAGCTCCAAACGGTATATAAGTGCCATGGCTCGAGCAGAGCCAGCACCAACAGCCCTGCAGGACTCGAGCCCACTGCTCCATCCACTGAACCAGAGCTGCACAACCCACAGCAACACCCCTGTCCAACCATGAACAGCAAACTCGTGTCTGTCCTGGCCCTTCTCCTGCTCTCAGCAGCCGTGTCTCAAGGTAAGCAAAGCCTCCCGGGGACCCCTCGGCTGGAATATTGTCCAGGCATCTACTGAGATGCCTCTCCGTGCAGAAGTAGCTTTTTCTTTTTCTCCATAAATTAGTTTGGGATATTTTCAGCACCTCTCTTCAGTCAGAAATGTACCACATAGCTCTTGGACTGAAGAGGCACTGACATCTCGTGGGAAAAATTTTAAGGATGCAACTTGAATTTGATCTGTTTCTATGTTTCAAGTGGTGTGGGTAGAGACAGGATCTTCTGAAGTGTTCCAGTGTTTCTCTCTCTTCCCACACAAAGACCAGTTTATCTCCTGTTGTTACTTGGTGACTACGCTGCCTCCAGCAAGTAATGTGCAGTTAGGAATGGAGAGCAACCAAAATAAACACAGAAGCATGGGCAAGCCTCCAAGTAATGAACAAATCTAGGGCTCTGTCTTCTGCAGAGTGGCCAAGTTTTTTGATCCAGATATTAAAATGATGTAATAAACAGGACAGTGTAGTCAAGTACAAGGAACCACAAAATATGTGAGTTAATTTTTAAAGGACATGTTAATTTGGTGTCCAGTGTGCTTAGGCATCAGCTCCTCTGAAACACACAAGCAGCTGATCTTTATGCCACGAGGACTTAGGCAGCTTGGACCATGCAGTATTTGAATTGAGAACAGTGTTAGGCCAGAGCAGCTTTAGAGCTTTATGTCTGCTATAGGCACAGTGAGACCAGCTGTCAAACCCCAGTGTGCCCCCTCTGTTTGCAGGCAGGACGCTGGCGAGGATGGGCACCGAGCTCCGCTGCCAGTGCATTGCCACCCACTCCAGGTTCATCCCCCCCAAAGCCATCCAGGATGTGAAGCTGACCCAGAGCGGCCCCCACTGCCAGAACGTCGAAGTCATGTAAGTAGCTCTGCAAGGGGCTCCTTCCTCTGCCCCCACACCCTGTGCTGCCCCTGCTTTGGGGCTCCACAGGTGGGACAGTGAGCAGCTGGCCTGACACAGGCAGGTGTGGGGATTACTGTGAGAGACACTTTCAAGTGATACACCACGTTTTTCACTGTCTCTACAACCCTCTATATGCCTGAACAGACCATTGTTCATCCATCATGGGACATATTAAATATTTCTAGTGGTAGAATGTAGATTGCAAGGACTTGCCTGTTCCTAATACACAAAGTAATTACAAGGTTTGAATCCTGAATATTTTAGGCTCAAGAAGGGAAATTAAGTTCCCACAAGCAGATTTAGGGAACCAATGAATCTAACCTGGTCTAAGTAGCACAGAGGAGGGACTAGAATGTTGAAATCCTTACACTGCTGAAACACCTTTTCACCACTGGAGGTTTCAGTCATTGTGTAAAAAAGCTTTTCTGCTGTAAACAATTCCAAACCAAGTATCCATATATATTGATAGGGATTTTGGGGAATGTGTGACTGCTTTGAGAGCAGGCACAGAGACTCACACAGTTCTGGAGGGCTCTAGTCTCCTCACTGTGGAACACATAAAACCAAATGGCCAAGTCTAAGCCAGAGCAGCTGGGATGAATTTATACTCTCTAGTGTAAAAATGCAAGATTACATTCTGTGAGTAAAACAAATCCATGCAGCAGTTTACTGACTCTTCTGTATCCCCTGTTTTGCAGAGCTACTCTGAAGGACGGCAGAGAGGTGTGCTTGGAGCCCACTGCTCCCTGGGTGCAGCTGATTGTCAAGGCAATTTTGGCCAGGTAAGTCCAATCCTCTCTCAATTTGGGCACCTGAGCGGTAAAACTTCCAGAAAAAAACAATTTGCAGGATTTCTTAGTGATACTTTCTATTCTTTCTTAATCAGATTTAAAGAACAGGGCAATTTCCTGCTTAATTACAGAATTAGTCCTATTTTCTCTGGCTCTGCTGATGGGCCCTTGCTTAAGCTGATACATCAGTGCTAAATCTCTGAGTATCAGCAACTCCCTGATGTTGCAGGGACAGAAACACCCAAGTGTTCGGCTCCCTTTGGAAAGGAGGCTTTAAAAAGCTCATCTTCCCCTTACTTAATTCCAGTTCTCAGTTTATGAGGTTCTTGCTGCAAGTAAAAGCAGAAGCTCAGGCTGCAGATGTTTCCCAGCTGGGCACCAGACATGCACATGCTGAGATTTCAGGAACTGCTTTGGAAATATCAACTTTGTTTTCCCTGTGCCTCCAGATAGCACCTAGAATTGGAAAGGGACCACTCCTCCCTAATTGTCTGTGTAATGCTGAGCAGTGATACCTGTCCTGAACTGCCTTTAAAATTATCCTCTTCCCTCACCTCTGAACAGGGCTCAAGAAAATTCTGACTCACCGCTCTAAGAAACATCAAGCCAGAAAACACCTGGGAACTGCTCCTGCTCCTGCATCAAGAGAAACCTTTGGGAAAAGCATCATTCAGGCAGGGCACCATCTTCTACCTCCTGCATCAGTGTTGTGATGTTAAGGATGGGTGGTTTTATTTATTTGTGTATTTATTTAGCAGTGTGTATTTAAGGAAGTCCCTCCCCGTGAGCAGTGCTGTCCGTGGGACACACTGTGTGTTGGCACTGAAGGAAAAGGGGTTTGCTGGGGGGCACTGAGAGCCCCTGGCAGCCCCTGCAGCCAAACACCCCAGTGAAGTGCAATGCACTCGCAGCACAGCTTGTTCACACAAAGCCTGACCTTTCTGTATTGCACCAGCAAACATGGATCCTCCTGCTCCCCTGGAGTGCACTAGTATGTTGTGTCAACAACAGCCTCCTGAACCACAGTCAGCCTGTGGCCAGACTGTGAACTGGAATGTCTACCTTGAAACTAACCTACAGAATGTGTAAGACTGTGGTTGGTATTTATTTATTGTGATTTCTGTGCTATTTATATATGTATTTATTGAGTAGTTTCTATGTAAGAGAGAAAACTGTTATAATTTATTTAACTTCTACTGGATTTTCATTCCTACTACTCATTTCTGAAGAAATGCTCACAATCTCATTGCTCTGTACTTGGTTGTATGTCTAATTAGCTACCCCACCAGCTATTGGAAAAAACATCATCTTATATACACAGAATTTGATTGTGAATGTAACTATTTCTAACAATGCATTATTAAAAGTTTTATATAAGAAATCCATTTGTTAATGTTTGATGTTTCAAATTTTCATTTGCTTTATTTGGAAGAAGTCTGCTTTATTTTTGCCAGCTTGATTTTTGGAACTGAACTGAAACTTTTCAGACCCTAAGTGCCCCTGTTGTGGTAACCTGCCATTCCTGAATACACTAACGAATCCTCGGGGCTGGGGAACTGGCTCCCTGTCCTCTCTTTAGGCTGTTCCCAGGCCATGGGCACTGGTGGGCTGTAGGGCAAGGCCCTTTCCTTAACTACCTTCCAGACAGGGCATTTTACCTTCAGAGCCCCAAGCACTGCCAGAGCACAGATCAGCCCCAGGGCTGTAATTTGCTGCATCAGAAGGCCATTAATTTACTATCCAAATGGGAATTTGGGATCTTCACTTTGGGTACGCAGAGAGCAAGCATTTGCCCTGGTGTCACAACTGCTTATTCTGATGCCAGGAGTGCAAAGTGCTGAGCACACAGTGCTTCGCTCTTCTGAAAACTGTCTGGAAGGGAACTGGGAACAGGAGAGAAAGGGCACAGGTTTACAGGCTGTTGTTTTAAACCAGAGTAGATCTGTTTATTTGAGGGATACACAATTTATTTCACTTTTACCTGTGATCTAGATAGCCTTAAAACAGCAGGAGGATTTTTGCCAGGTAGCTTTGGGATCATAAAACAAGACACCTGTCTCTAGCTTGCTTCTTCTTGAAGACTCTCCTCAGTAAGATTGATGCTAGTCCTCTCCCTGCCCCATGTTGTGTCCCTGCACGATAATTTCATAAGCCTGAATCAAAGTTCTCCAAGGCCAAGGGAGCCAAGTAAGGTTAACAGCACTCAGTCTGTCTTCTGAAGTGGGTAAGTTCTCTAACTGAAAATTAGATAAAAGCTGAGTTTCCCTCTCTCTGTTACCATTCTTTGGCTTAGTGTAATTTCTCTTCAGAAAGTTAAATAAAAAATATAACTCCCTAGGAAGCAAAACTAATTATATTTTTAAGTCATCTGAAGTACAAAACAACTGAAAAGGACACCAATGCCTGTAAAGCTGGAACAGTGTTCACAGAGTTAGTTTGTAATCTTAATGTGCATAAAATTGCAGCACGAAACAATCCAGATAAAATCCAGAGCACAGTCACCAGCACTGAAGTCACCAGTCATCACTTACTGGGAAATACTTCAGGAAGTCTGCTGCTTTTAGAGGCAGGACTCAGCTGTTGCAAGAAAATAGTAAAGTTCTCTGATAATTAAAAAAATCTCTTGCAATGTGGACCAGGATTAATGAAATGGGAAAGGTAGTGTAGATAGAGAAGAAAGGTGAGAGGACAAGCAGAGCACTGCAAGATGGCCTGTGTTGCCAGCAAGAATACAATTACAAAGCTGTGTTCAGATGTGGTAAAACAGCCATGGATATTGACTCAATAACTGCTGGAGGGTTTGTTCTTTTTTGGGACTGATAGTAAGAGAAAAATTCCATCACTCAAACTGCTTTTTGTCTTCATGGTGTATGTCTGTCTTATGTGACCTGAATGGAAAACAGCAAAGTGCTTGGGTTTTGAGTCCAACTGGCTGTATAAGAAAGCTGCCCCACTCAAGTCCTTTGCATAATTGTTCCTCTCTGCTCATCTCTTAAGTGTTTCCAATCCAGCAAACCTGGATGAAGGCTGTTGGTAGGAACTGCAGGCTCCTGCAGATACCCTGTGATCTATAACCTCACCTGCCCAGTCCCACTGGGGAAAGCTCACCAAGAGGAGGGTGTAGCACTGGGTCCTTCAGGGATTAGAGGCCCCTGGGGCCTCCAGCCACTCTCACTCTGAGCAGTGTGCTGTCACCCCCCCCCCGTTCCCAGGCCATGCAGAAGCCACAGGGCACACTGCACCCTCTGGAAACATGCAGAGCATGCAGCCAGCCTCTGTGTGTGTGTGTGTGTGTGTGCACGTCTGTGGAACATACCAGGAAGCTCCCAGGCAGTGAGTAAGAGGCACAGCATTTGCACCACAGTGCAGGGACAGACCCTGGGATCTCACTGCAGCTCACTACAAGTTCATGCCCTCCTTTTCCCAAACTCCTGAAAGCTTCTGCTCTCCTTGGTCACTTCATTTAGCATCTAAATGGTATTTCTACAACACTCTCAGAAGGCCATTCCACTTTACAGCTGCCATGGGCATTCATCACCTTCCTTTCATTTCAGTGCCCTCCCCACAATGAAATGTAGCAGAGATGTTGCCCTGTCCCTCTGCCCTCAGCTCTTCTCTTGGTCCCTCACTTTGCCTTCCTTCCAAACCACTTTTATTTCCTTCCTTCACCTACAGGTTTGGTTGGGGGCAAGAGGAGAGTGGCAGCTCCCAACCAACCAACCAAGCAACCTCATGTCATTTCCTTACCCTCAAACTCCCCTCCTATACCTGGTTGCTGAAGATCTGCTCTTATATCAAGAGCCTGTTCAATCATGAACTGTAATTTGACCCCTTTAACTTCAGTGTTACTGTTCCTGTAATAATGAAAGTGTATTTCCCTCTAATGTAAAAATGTTGCAAATAACACATGAAGTCATTGGAAGAAATACTGGAAAGTCCCTGAGAAAATGCTTCTAACTCTTAGAAGAGCAGAGAATGTAAACTTTAGTGTGCTGGCCTCAGCTTCTGTGCCTGTGCTGAATATTGACTAATATAAACATCATATTGATTAATATAAACATCCTGGGTAAGTCTAAGGTGACAGATGCATGACCCATACTGTACTTCCCTTTGATTATGGATTGCTTCCCATTCCCAAATTATTCTTTTGTTCTTATCACACAACAATGTTCCTGGGGAAATCCCAGGAATATTACACCTAACAGGTAGCTGGATGTTGCAGCCTTGTTCCAAGCATCACATTTATTCCCCTTTATAACAGGGTATTAAGACTGACTCCACAGGAAAGGGGTCCTTTGGAAAGTGCACAAAATGCCATAATGGAAACTTTGGGATCAGCAAACAGACATTGTATTTCTGTGTGCAAAAGTGAAACAAGAGTTTTGCCACCTATGGAAACAAGCCTGAGACCCCTGTTGTTGAAAACGGTAATGAAAATTGATTTTTAATATTACCTGCACTTGAATTATTTTTAATTATAACCATTTCTGCCAGTCAGATGGCTTTAAATTCCTGTGGATTTCCAGGGAGGGAGATTCTATGTGTGGAAGGAGGTTCTAGGTGTAACTAAGCTCACTGCCACTCTGATCAAACAGGCAGCAGGGATGTCCCTCTGTAACCTTCTGCAGGCAGGTTTCCACAGAGCTGTGCCGAGTAACTCAGCATCATGAACAGATAACCATTTATTTTAGCAAATATCAACCTTTGATAAGTGCAACTGCCCTATTCTATGACAGTTCAAATTCACAAGGAACATGAGCAATTCTGTTTGCAAAGCCAGCTGTGCTGGGTTTGCCAGACCCCACCTGGGTGTGTCTCCAGGGGCTGCAGCAGAAGGTGAAGGTCAGTGCTCCCTCCAAAGGGCACATGGGCAACTCCAGTGTCAGGCTGTTCACTTCTCCTGTTCCTTACTGGAACACAGGGAAACTGGGGAAAATCTAATCTTTTTATCTTTTACAGCAAACTCTTTCATATGTAGACACCTTATAAAAATCTGTCGAGGTGGAGGTCATTAGGCAAGAGGCTTCTTTTGAGAGCACACTTGGACCCAATTAATCAACTTACCTCCAAATGAGCCTTCAGTTTTGAGAGGGACAGTTAAGCAGCTTTTCTGACTCAGCTGATACAAAAAGACAGAATTCCCAAATGAATTTTTAAGCACTGAACTAACATTCACACTGAACTCCTGAGAGCTTCTACTTTTTACTTGAAATTATTTTCCAGAATGATGAGAACTTCACAGGTTATTAGAGGAGCAAATGAGTAAATCCACCCCTAAGCCAACTCTTTTATTAAAGACATACATTACATCCTTGCACAGAAATGAGGAGACTTCAGAAATACTGACAATTCTTCTTTTCCTCTTCTGTTTTCGAGACTGCACTTTTTCAAGTTTACAAGCAGACAAGAGAATCAGAATTCAACTGTTGTGCTAAACCCAAAATGTCAATACAATTGCAAAAGCTCGAAATATTCCCCATTCTGTGTGAAGTGTGTGCCAAAGCATTCAGTGGCAGGTTTCATCAACAGTGAGAGTGGACATGCCATGAGAGCCTGGACTACATGTGTTTCTTTTTACTTGATGCAGAACTTCTTGAAGGAATAAGAATGTATGAGAATGACCCATGGTGTGGGGGCAAAACACAAGCTGAGACAAAACAACTGCACTGCAGTAAAAGGGAAGTTTTTCTAACTGAAAGTCAGCAACTAATTAAGAGTTTGTCCATGCAGGTGAAAGGCACTTAATCACCCAAGACAAATAGTGCAGTGCCTTGTCAGAACACTTGGCACTCTGAAAGCTTTGTGTGTGACCTATCAATACCCAATACAGGAATGCACAGCCACCTGGCTGGTTCATGGCTCAGCCAGACAACAGCACCACCACAGCAGTAATCAGGCCAATAAAAAGGTGATTGCTGACTTACTGAATTCCCATGGTCAGAATTCCATCAGCTCCCCATTTTCTGTTTTCTTCTGTGTTTGGAATGTCATTTCTGACAGCACCGACCGTCATTCTGCAAAGGAGAAGCAACTGAGGTGGGCACTGCTCACCCTGAACACAGTTTGAATAAGAACAGCCAAAGAAAACAGCTTTTGTTGTGGCTGCTCCACACTGAATGCTGCAGCTTCACCACTCCCACTTCAGGCCAAAATCCCCAGGTGTGTTTTGCACAGCCAAATCTTTGTCCAGAGTCGGCAGGACATGGGGAGGAGCTTCCAGTCCACCTGCACACACCTGGCCTGCTGGCATTGCCCTGCTGAAAAACTCTCACAGTATCATTTCTGCCTGGAGGAGAGGATAAAGGAGGGCAAGCAATGCCTTCTGCTACTAAAATGACTATCAAAAGAAAGAATAGGGAGAGAATGCATGAGAAGTGCCCTGCAGAGTTTGTTTCAAATGGTGTGCACCAGGAAGACAAGCCAGGGCCACCCAGATGGCAGTCTGCTGATGGAACAGTGCTCCCCTAGAAAAACAGGGGTTCAAACAACAAACAACTACATTGGAATGCAACGTTTGTGTCAAATTCTTGTATATATTCAGATGCTAATGGCAACAGTCATCTAAATTAAAGGACTCTCGGCTCCCAGCAAACCAGTATTTGGATAGAAGTGAAACTATGCTTTTCAGTGGCCTGAGCAATTTCATTGTATGGGGATTTTCTACTGTTTAGAAGAAAATCCAAGGTAAAAATACAGAATTACAATTAAATCAAACATCGCTTTTGACAGTAGTCTATTTTCTAGAGAAAGCCTCTAGTATGCTTTTATTCTCCTGCCAACTCACTGCACTCCTGATGAGCACTCATGAGCAGTTTTAGGAAATAAAAAAATGCTGTGCTCATGACTAGCTGCCAAAACTTTTAAAAGAATGTCTTGGCATATTCCTCTACCCTGTGTGTATTGAGGGACTTGGAGTCCCCCAGTCTGAAAACTTAAAAAATGAGGAAAAAAGGAGAAACACAAGCTGATGGGGGAGATGACCATCCACACTACCCTGAGTGGGGATCACATTTATCAAAAGTGTTAGCGAGGTGTTTCCTCCAAACAGCTCCTTCTCTCAACACATCCTGAAACCTGTGTCCCTCTTGCTGGTTTGTGGGTTATTTTGGGTAATTCCCCGAGAATTAAGCAAACTTATCAATATAATTTTCCCTTCCTTTCAACAAAGAGCAGGCATTTTTTGTTGCCAGGAACAACATTTCAGCACAGACTCCCAATATGCTGAGGGCTGACCCTGCACGTGGCACCCCAAGTGCTGTGAGAAAGTGTTCCCTGAGGTGGCAGCTTTGGCATCTTCCAGGGTGTAAGTCAAGTATGACTTCTTCATTTTTCCTTCCTTGCAACACAACCAATGAAAGTAACAGACAGGATTGAAGTGTGGGTGTCATGAAAGAAGACCTCAAAGATTCAGTGATGATTCCAAGTGTTACCATTTTCCTGTGGTTCACCCCTCTCGTGTCACTGTTCTCTCAACTGATTTCATCACTTTAACCAAAAGACCACAACTATCCAAAGCACACCCTCAAAAATTACTCAGCTTCACTGAACCTGAAAACTTGGTTGGATTGAGATTGTCTTAAACCAGGATTGGGGAATGTGGATTTGAGGGCCTGGATTGGGTTTTTTACTGGGTGAATAATTCATTCTTTAAGAGACTCACATTTCGTTTACTTACAACTATTTGCAATGTCACAACATTTTAGGCATTTATTTCCAAACAGCTTGTACCCAAGTTGAGGGAAATGTTTGTTCCAGGCTAAAAGCATGAGGATGGGAGGATTTTGTTTGCACAGCTTCTTTGAGGGGTCCCCATGGGAAGCAAAGACTTCACCTTAGTCAGCAGGGCCCTGATGTGACACCTGCATTTTGCTGCCCATGAGCCGCTCAGTTTGAACTGAAAATATGGTTTTAGGTTTTCAAACTGAAAATATGGTTTTATGTTTTCAAACTGAAAAACCCCCACTTCTTTTAAATCAGCCTTTTGATCACGCTCCTTGGGGATCCCCATATATTTCACCTACCACTACAAAATATCATTACCTGGAAAGTATCAGCACACTGGTAGTTCTACATCACTTCTCCCAGGCTTGGCTAACACCATGGGAACAACATCCAGCTCTTGGAGGATGCTCTGTATCCTGCCTGTGCAAGTCCTGCTGTCAGATGGTAGAGCCAGGATTCAGTGTAGTTATCCCTGAATTAACCCACACAACCCAGATGTGCCCCAGCAGGCAGACAAGCAGGGCCTCGTAGTCCACTGCTCCCTCTACTGAACAAAGTGCTACTCCTGATGTTTTCACAGATCCAGGGGCAAAATCCTGCAGGCAGTTCATGGGATGCACAGCCTTTGCAGCTGCTGGTAAGGCCAAGAGGAGCTCCTTCTGCCTTTCAGGAGCTGTGCTGACCTCCAAGGCTTACCAGCTGAACAGCTCTCTAGGGGTAGAAGGAGTCACCCATTTTTAATCTTTAGTCAGGGTCATCCCTGCCACTAAAGAGCCTGGAGATTCTCACCCCTCAGTGGAGGTAAAAACAAATTGCTTAAACAATTGGCTCCCAAACTCAAAACAAAGCCCCTCCTGCCCTTCTATGTTGGGTGTAAAATACCAGCACCAGTGAGTCCTCCCCCAGCCAGTGAATTTATGCCCTTCTGGCAAGTGTTGTGTGTCCAGGAGTCCCACACAGCGAGGTGACAGTGTGGCAGTAACCACAGTCTCCCCAGCAATCTCAGGAGAGGTAAACTGGCAAGTGAAAAATGGATAAACAATTGCCAAACAAACTGATGCCAGAGCAAACCCCTTCTGTTTGCCAAGGTAATGCTTGAGGAACACAAACACTTCCCTTTCAGCTATCCATAGTGTGTGTGTTCATGCTCACATTCTCAGCACTGAGCACGGGCAAAGCAGAACCTCTGGCTCTGTGGAGGGGACACAGACAGACCTAAGGACTCAGCAATGTTAAAATTAGGTGAAGATGCAGGAGGGCAGGAAGGAAAACACTGGCCATCATTTGCTACAGATCATGGTTTTACATGCAAATGTTCCCATCTCCCAAGGTATTAAAGAAATGAGTGCACAACAGTGTGTGACGTGTGGCACGATGCAGTGGCACAACTGAGCTGAGATCCTTCGTGGCACAAGCTGAACAACTCCATACTTCCATTTCTTACATCTTCAGACAGTATTTTCAAGGGCATATGGACTGGGATCAGGTCAAAACTTGAGAAACACAAAAGGAAACGGAAGAAAATAAAATATCACACAGATAAAAGACATGTTTTGCACACAACTGGAGCATGATCTTGAAATTTAGCTACAACCTCCAGCAAATATGTTTGCACCTCCTGACAGAACTGGATGTACAGGAGTGATCACAGGTGCCAGGGAACAACACCCCATCATAGACAGGGGTGGTGACATGACATTTTACAGATCACAGCCTCATTCATTCCTAGCTGAATCCCTGCAGGAAGCCTCTCTGCCCCTTCAGAGGTTACCCATGTTAAATGCTTTCTAGCCAGGACAAAATTTGGCCTCAGACTTGGATCTGGGACGCATCCTCCAAAGTCATTCTTGTGCAGTTAGGAGAAGTCCTCACCTGCTGCAAATAGGTCTCTCCTGTTTCCTTGTCTTCTGGTTTTCCTGGGCCTGGAGCCAGGGAATGCCTGCTCCCACCCCAGGTGGCTTTATCTGCCAAGCCAAATAAATACCTGCTGTGGAAAGGGGCACAGCCAAAGCCAAAGAGAGCAGCCAAATCACTTCCTGCACCTATTGAATTAACAGCAGGGTAACGTGAAGACCACTGAGCCATGGGGCAAATAATGCTCTGTATGCACCTCCTAAGGGCCTGCCTGAACTGGGACAGCTTTCCATGCTCCAGTAATCCTGAGACCCACTGTAATGACACCTGGGGATTTCATGCAAACACAGAACTGTGGAGTATCTGCACACAGCAGCTCCTGCTAAAGAACACAGACAACGTGGGTGACTGGAATGGTAAGTTCAGAGGCAAATAAAACACTGTGGTGAGTTCTGTCACAGCTATGCTGACAACACTTCTCACAATAACTATGGTAAACTCAACTCAAGAGGATCTTCAAGGTCCACTTCCAACCCACACCATTCTATGATTCAATCTGTAGCACCTGCAGACAATGTATGGCAAACATCTATAGTGAGAGATATGGCAGCAGGCAGGGAGAATTCAGCTTTCTAAATTCTATAGGACATGATGTTATCTGTTCCCTGTCCTTTCCTTCCTTGCTAAAGGAATTGTGACAAAGGCAGTGAAGGGAGACACAGGAAAGCGTAGAATCCAAGAGCGGTTCTCTGCAGCTCAGGCAGATGGTCTTGCCTTTTGAAATAGCCCCAGGGGTACCCATTTCCCTTGTTCCAGGCCTGTTTGCACAAGTACTGAGTCAGGACCAGGCTCTGTCCCCTGTGCTGCATCACAGCTGGGCCATGACCTCTCTGACTGCTGCCCCTCTTGGCTCATGCCTCTGAGGGAGAGCTGGAGCAGTTTCACACATTGCTGCTCCAAGGCCACAAACAGCCTCACACTCCAGACCCCAGGAGACTTCTGGAATTTCCTCAGCAGTAACCCTTGTGGAATGAGTCTGATGGCTCAGATCTTGTGAACAGTCATCCAAGCACAAAGCTCAGCACTGCCATGTAAACTGTCCTTACTCATGTGCACTGCCCAAGAACAACATGTGGCCTGACTGTGTGTGAGTGACAGGTCCTCTCTCAACAGATCTGCTCTCCAGAGCACCCATTCAGAGCTCCATCTGCTGAGGACAGTTGCAATGACCTGCAGTGGGTTACCTGTGCACCATCCTAACTGTTTATTGCCTCAGTTTGCTACACCTGGTCATCTCTCTGTCCTGCAAAGAACATGGCACTTCCCTGAGGCAACCACGTGGGAACTCACAGGGCATGACTTGTGGGGCTGTAGCCTGGAGGGAATGGGGATGCCATCCCTGTGACCCCAGCAAAGGTCTCCAATCCTTCTGCTTAGTGGCTGCCCCTCAGCTCATCTTGTAAGCTCTTTTCAAGACCAAGAAAAAGCTTCCAAGGATGTCATTACCAAAGTGCACCTGGAAAGGGGTACAACTTAGTCATTAGACATTTCCTAATGACATGGGGCAATCACCATTGGCTCCTGACACACGATCTTCCTGCAGGGCTGATCTTACAGGGCCTGAGCCAGCAGCTGTAGGAACCCCCAGCTGAGCTGCAGAGAGCACAGCTCAGGAAACAGAGCCTGTGTTCCACCAGCTTGCCCCCTGGGAGAGCTCTCCCCGGGACTGCTCCACATGCTGCACCTTACCTGGCTGGGGTCCTGACTTGGTTTTGTTTTCAGACAGTAAATCAGATCTAAGGCATTCAGGGAGCTGGGGCAAGACACAAAGCAGTCTGATCCCGGAACAATTTGATTTGCTGAACCCCACCTGTGGAAAAAAGACCAAGCAACAAATTAGCTGGGGAAAACAAACAAAAAGGATAGAAAGGGTGCACAAAATTGTATTTTATACCAAAACTTTTTAGAAAAGAATGTGCTTTGACCATAACTGAACTAAACCTATGTCTAAATAAAGCTCAGCAAAATGGCATCTCCTTTTCTTTAAAAGCTTATTAAAATAGGCTTTTTTTGCTGCTTTATAACAGAAGTTAGCAAAATGCCTTGACAGGAATGAAGACACAGACATTGGCCTCTCCATGCAGAGGAGTGGAATGGAAGGTTTGCAGTGGTGGAGTGCAGGTATGGAAGTCTGAGTGCCTCCTCATCGAGGGAAAAACAGATTTACAGTTAGTTCTCAGAAGGCAGGTGAAGAAAGGGTGCTCTGGGGAGCAATCCCCACCGGGTCAGGGTGTGTGGCTGCACGGGGTTGGGCAGCAAGGCAAGCTCCAGAACCCTAACTCCTGCACCCTACAAGCCAATGGAGAACTCCCAGCAAAGAGCCTCAGCTTCTTTCAGAGCGTGGGGTCCCAGCAGACAGCGGGCGGTCCTCGGGACAGTGCAGTGCCATGCCTTCCCTTCTCCCTTCCCTGCGGGAGCCGCCGTGCCGGAAGCAGCCTCTTCTCTGCCCTCTCCGC
>VWZD01002618.1:68677-78990 GCA_013396695.1 Sakesphorus luctuosus
AATAACGAGCCATTCTGCCACTGATTGCTGGGGGGAAATCTGGATGCTCAGGAGCATCCTCCGCAGGTACCGCCGCGCCGGGACGGCTCTCCCCGCTGCTCGGCGGCCACGCTTAGCTCGGGGGGGGTTGGAGCCAGGAATAACGAGCCGTTCTGCCACTGATTCCTGGGGGGAAATCTCGTTAGTTATGCCACAAAGGTGCCCAGGAAGCGGCTGCTGTGTCGGAAAGTGACAACCCAGCAGGTCAGTAGAACATCCACAGCAAATGCCAGGTTAAATGCAAATACAGCCACTGTGCCCACCATCACCATCAGACAGCTTTTCCACACCTCCTAGGGGATTTATTATCTGGGGTATGCAAGAAAACTTAAGGAAAGATTTCCTGACTGGCTTTATGATTTGAACTCTCTGCCTGTTGCAGTTCACGTAACAAGCTCTGAGGAAGAAACACTCCCGCATGGAGGGTTGCCACAAGATACTGGGAAATGGATGCTCTAAGAAGACAACAGCTCAGCTCCCTGGTTTTGATGAGTTTGTACATCAGCTGTTCCATGTTTAATCCTCTCCCCTCACATTTATTGGCCCCAACATAGAGATGGCTGTGCAAATGTCTGCAGATAGGTTTGAACGGGTCCTGACACTGATTGTGGGAAACCCCTCTGTTAGGAATAAAAGGAGTGCTGTCTGGCACTTCACATTTCAGTGCCTTTTCAGCATTACATGGGGAACAGAACTTGGTTGAAGCAAGAACATTTTACTGAACCATTTTTCCCCACTCCAGCTAATGACTCTTTCCTTTAGAATGCCTTAGATTTTTCTGCACAAATACGTGCAATGAAATCACAAAGTCTGCTCCTGAAGCCTCACCCTATTCAATACTTCAAAGAATTTAATAATTTCCATGAAATTGTGGGAGTTCCTGCCATGCTTGTTTTGGTTTCTCACCAGATAATGTTGAGGTTGGTTGGTTGGTTTGAAATGAGTTCACACTTCATTATTTGGTATCTCTACACAAGACCTAAAGGAACAGTAAACGTTCTGAAGAGACTTAAGATATTTTATGTCTACTTGTATGACATACTGTCATCACTCATAAAGAATAAATAATGTTCATTACTCTGCTCTAGGAAAAATGTATGCAAAAAGGTGGTTTTGTCATGATAATGTAATGAAATATACCTTAATAAAAGTCTTTTGCTGAGAAAAAATACACTGGGATTTTTCTGTGAATTCCCTGTTAAGATGGCCCTGTGTGCCTGTGTCAGTTTGGCTGGTGGGATGCAGGAAAGGAGTAACCTGCATCTGCCCTGGGATTGCTGGGTGAACCTGTGGGTCAGTTTTCTGTGAAGTGTCAGGGGCAGTTTGTGCCAAATAAATGTGCTTCTACATTCAGAGGCACATTAAACCCTCCAGTCAGAGCTGCTGGTGTGCAGAGACATTAACCCCAGGATGGATGTGATGAAACCAAGCACACCCTTGCAATGTGCACGGACTTGTATTCTGGTTGCACTTGAAGTGGAGCTGTGTTTAAAGGTCGACAGGTTTTGCTGGGTGGGAAGGAGCAACATTTGCTGTGGTGAGAACCCTTAACAACCTCCAAGAGTGAACCTCTTTCCAGAAAATAGAGACTGTTCAGGTCCCAGCTGCAACAAGAACCTCTGGAATTTAAAGCCAAAAATCCCCTTGCCTTGGCTCCTCAGTGCACGTTTCTTGTGCCAACAATATTCTGCATCACTCAGGATACAGCACTTGTTTAATGTCAGACAAATCAATTGCTCTTTGCACATGAAACCCAACAGAACCGTTTGTGAAGGCATAACCACATCCCTGCCTGTGTCACACACTGTGCTCCTGTGACACCTGAGGACAGCAGGCTCCTCCTCGGAATACGGGACAGCCAGAGTAAGGTATATGGAAAACTGCCTCCTTCTCCAGCACTAAGTTATTCCCCAGACAGGGTACCTCCATCCCCAGCCCTGGCACTGCCAAAACAAGCCCACGGTTAGAGAGCATGGAACACATCCTTGCCTTTCCCTCCCACCTCTCCCCTCCTGCCCTTCACAGGTGCCCTGAAGTCGCTGCTCCCTCTCGGCACCACTGCCAAGGCCCTGCCTGCACTGCCCACCGCTCAGCAGAGCCCACGTGTCTGCGCACACAGCAGCTTTCCCATGGGAATGGTGCCCATCCACAGGACCCACTGCCCCCCTGGAGCACGTCCTGCTCGGGAGCACCACGGATCCAGGCAGGGCTCCAGCCGGCTCTGCTTGGCCACAGCAGCAGAGATTGCCAAAATCCCATGGCCCCAAGGCACATTTTTCACTTGCCCTGCCCAGTGCACTCCAAAACTGGGACTGAAAGATTGACGACAACAACCAGTTTCCCTCTAGAACTGAAACATAACTCACCTGCTGGAATAGGTGCCTGTTTTATAGGTTACCTTTGAAAGCTGTGGATCACTGAAAACTTGGACAGTTCTTCCCTCCTGCTCTATGTCATATGTGTTTGTTCAGATGCAAGTTAACCTACTAACCCAGCACTGCAAAGATCTGCTTGTGCAACTCTGGATTTTTGCCTCCTACCCAGTTTGCAGCTTGGAAGTGCATTGCCCAACAAAAATGCATGTAAAACACATCAAAAGCCTCCCAGATTTCCTGAGTCCTTGTGGGCCTTAGGAATTGTTTTTATCAGCTCTAAAATTCTCAAGGTACTGAGCAAGAAGAGAGTTCAGTTTGACTGCACTCCACAGCATCAGATAAAGGGAAATGTACGCAGTCACAGCAAGCCCACTGATGCAACCTAAAACTGCATTTAACCCTTATCACCACTTTTCTTCATTATTTTTGGAACCCGAAGGAGGGTTTGCATTCCATGTAAAGTTCCAGCTTTGAGTAAATAGCATATTGTGTGCTGTATTGTAATGAACTTGAAGGATGGAAAACATTCCTAAAATAATGAGAGGAATGGGTAGGAAATGGCTTTGTTCTCCAGAGTTGCAGATTATGGAAGCAGAAATTGCTTCCACTGCAGTGGTGCTCCAAGATGGTGACTGTCACCATCTGAACAGCATGACCTTTGTTTGCAGTGACCTCTGTGGGAAGGCAGGAAAAGCTCTGGAAAAGAATATTCCATGTAGCATTACAAAGAGAGGAACACACACAGCCCAGTGCCTTGCTGACGGATGTGAGCTCAGCACCCTCTCCCTCACAGAGAGTGCGCTCAGACACTCACGTGCCAAGCTGGCACCACCTGTTAGAGGGCTTGGGGCCTTTCTGCCAGTCCTATTGGACTGAAATAGTTGAGCACACTGCCAGAGAAGCTGCTGTACTTTGGGATAAATAAAAAGGAGGTTCTGCTCTTATGCCCCGTGCAAAACAGTTCTGCACAGAAAGGAAGTAGCATACAGGTTTCCTGTGTGAAACAGCTGGGCTCATAAATAAAGCTCCCCTACTGACTGCAGAGATTTATCTAAGAGCAAAATGTGACCAGCCCTCAGCTCTGCCTGCCCTGCTGCCACCCTGGGCCTGCTACTTGCCCCAGACCCTCAGGACCACCCTTCCTGTGGTGCCCCTGGAGCCCGAGGAGTCCCACAGCTCTCCCTGGGAAAACAGGACTGTGCAGCTCAGACCACAACATTTTATGGGCTCTGATCCTCCCACAGCACTGCTGCACTTCTGTCACCCACACTGAGCATGAGTCTGGGCTTGGGGCCTGCATTTGGTGCTTCTCTTCAGAGGCTGTCAGCATTTCCAGTCTCTGTTTTTAGGATGTCTTACACATATCCTTCTGAACCTTCTATGGTAATGGTGAACTTGCAATTAAGTGCTGGTTTCACAGAATCAGAGCATTGTTATTGGGTCTCAGAGAGCACCGAGTCCAGCTGGCAGGTTCCTGCAAATTCCCAAACACTGTGTCTCCAATAGCCAGACAATAAATCTAATACACCCCATAGCAATTATTTTTATCTCAATAAACTTGCTAGGCTGCTGTTTCTGACCGAATACAACATCTAAAGTCCAACTATAATTAAATCCAAATTAAAGTTGCAAAGTGTCCATTTTGCACAGCAAGGAAAGTGTAACTACGTTAATGAATTTTTTAAAACTACATGAAAAGGACACAAATTGCAGTCCAGAGTAATGCACTGAAAATGGGTTTGATTTTAAGAGACTCATCTATTCCTTGTCAGTGTTTGTGCAGCCTACCAGATTTTTCCAGCTTTAACTTGCCCTTTTGGCCAGTATTCTCTGCTGTCCAGGAGCACTGCATGCCTTGCCAACAGAGTATTCAATGAGGTTTTTACCTCCACACCTTCAGGTAAAATGGACCCTATTTCTTTCTACATTTGAAACAAACTAGAGCAATTTTTAAAACATTCCTTTTTAAGTTTCCTCCTATGCCCTTCTCTCCCCTGAAGACCCCTGAAGTTCCACTACACATTCCTAGCAGTTGATTTCAGTGTTTTTTCTCTAATCCTGTGCTGCTCAAAGTGGGCTGCCAGCACCCACCAATGCACCCCCCTCCCTTAATGGCTACCCATGTACCAACCCTCATCCCCACAGAACAGTTCCCAGAGCCACCCAATCTGCCCCTCTCAGTGCCCACCCCAGCCCACTGCAGCTTTCCCCGGGGCTGCCCAGCCCTCCCCAGCCACTCACCTCCTCCAGAAACAGAACAGAATGCCCCTGCAGCCCCCGGGATGGATCCTGGGCACGAGCCTGGCAGAAACAACACACAGGTCAGCCAGGGAAAGGCATAGCCTCCTTTTCCTCAAGCTAAACAACCCCAGCTCCTTCAGCTGCTCCTCACAGGAGAACAAGAGTGTGAGTGCAAGATGCTTTACTTGGCTTGACCAGAGACCAGGCAGTCACCAGGGCATGTGGCTGCCTCTGCTGCTGAGGAGGGAACCTTAACACCAGATTGGTTTGCCTCTATTCTGTCTGCAGCCTGAAGAGCCTTTGTGACTCTGGGAGAAAACATGTTGCCTTCTGTTACAGAACTGAACTTGGGATGCTTAGAACAGTGGTTTGGATTGCTCTTCTCTTCTCCTTCAGTGCTCCACCAAATAAGCTCACTAATGAAAGGTGCTGTTCATGATTTTTGACATTGGGACAATATTCAAACCTACTTTAGCTGTCTGGTAGGCTGTTTTTTTAAAAATGAAACACAAGAAACTAAACAAAACAATTCCCAGCATTTTGAATTACTTTATGGCAATTAATGATACAATGCTGAAATAAATTACTATTTCTCACTTTCCTTTTTAGTACTGGATTTCTTGTGCTGAGATACTTTTCAGCTGCTGTGCATGGGTTGATGGAATCAATTGAATAGAAGCAGGAGGAACAATTTGGGATGATCAGCTACTGTGCTGGACAGGAGCTTTGTGCTGTAGAAGAACCCAAAGCAGACATGAGGAGTTGGGAATTGTGCACAGGGGCCATTCCTGCTGCTGTGGCTCTGATTGCCCACGAAGGAGATGGCACACGGTGAGGACACAGGGGAACAGCAACTGCAGTAGGCAGCTGACAGCTGGGCTGGGCTCTACATCATTTTCAGGATAGTTTGGAGCAATACACACATTTTCAGTAAAGAAAATGCCACGAGCTTAGGGAGTCCCATAGAGACAACATGAGTGATGGAGAACCTTGGCTGAGTTTTGAACAGGAAAACCATATTGCAAATTGTGCCCTGACTTTATATAATTTCCACTGGGCTTTTCGGAACTGGAGTCACATTCTGACACTGTGTACAAATGAGTTACACCAAATTTGTTACTCATTAGTGAGCAGACCTCCCAAAATCAAAGTCAGCTGTAGAATGGTTTGGCCAGTGGCCAGGGTGAAGGTAACTAGTGTGGCATTGCTGGGCACTCCAGCCTGGATTGGCTTGGTTTTAACTCACAGAGACATCTCCTACTGCCTTCAGCAGCAGTGCTAACTGGATCTGCATACCCAGGTAAAAGGAACAGAAAATGCTGGGTTTATTTCACTGATCTGTTATCAGAAATACAATGTTAAGCCGTGGCTTTCTGGTGTTGTTTTCTTAAAGAATATGCTTTAATGTAAAACCCACAGGAGGATCTCATTATCAGACAGAATTTGTAATCTGTGGTTGCACTACATGCTACAAATCTTGGCAACATTTGTAATACTCAAGGATTATTTCAGAATAACTTAAAAGACCATTAAATGCAATTAAGATATGGCAATCAAGCTTAGCAGCAAATATTCCTGCCTATCACAACTTCAACTGCTCTAAACTGCACTGGCAAATGACACTGTTTGAGCAGAAACTGCCTGAACTTCACTGCACATTTTACACTTCTTGCCATTCAAATAGAACACCTGGGGGTTTTTTGACTAACAATGAAAAAGTGAAAATATGACACACTGAATATTTTTTGGCATATTTATGCACCACACCACAGGCAATGCACTCAAAAGGTGCACAGAAAGGAAGTTCTCCTTGGGCAAAGATGGCAACCCTCAAAGTTAAACTGCTCCAGCTCACAAAAGGGCAAGAGGACAAAGCTGTTTCTCTGTTTGTATCCCAGTGTTGATCAAAAGCCACACCTGGTGTTGCTTACTGCAAAAACCCAAACAACACACAACCTCTGGAATAAGCAGCCTCCACTGAGAAAATTTTCACACTTTCTGGGCTTTGCCTCCTTCCATTAGAAGCCAAAACAAAAAACCCTTGGAAAATAGGGTAACTTAAGCTTTTGGCCCTTTCATTTCTTAATAAAAGGGGGGGAAAATAAATTCAGTAATCAGAGTTCCATCCATCAGGGAAAGAACTTCCTGAACGTTTCCAGTTGATGACAACTCACACACTCAAGTTCACCACCCAGACAACGCAGTATGGACAAAGTTCTGCTGTTGAAGAGTTTCCTCTAAAGTTTTTCCTAAGGCCACCAACAGCCAGGCCTGTCTGACAGCCTGGGGGGAGGCTCATTATTCTTCGTGTAGCTGCTGTGACAGATGTGACACAGGTCTAGAGAGGGATCTTCAACCAATCCAACCAATTCCCTCAGGGCTGAGGCATTTTGGTGCAGGAGCATCACACATTCCAAGTGCCCCAATCCCCTCCCCTAAACAAAGAATGCATTCCTGCCAGTGGCACCCACAGCCCCCCTGAGCCCCCACACCAGGGGCCCCAGTGGCACAGACTCCTCCCAGCCCTGGGAGCACAGCAGGGCACTGGGGCTGCAGGGGATCAGCCCTCCCTTGTACAGCCTCCAGACACAGAGAGTTCCCTCCTGGGCTCTCAGCGCTCCTCCTTGGGCAGGAGTTCTCACTGCTGCAATCACATTGGATACCTCCCCTGTTCCTCCTTGGGCAGGAGTTCCTACTGCTGCAATCACATTGGATACCTCCCCTGTTCCTCCCTGGGCAGGAGTTCTCACTGCTGCAGTGACATTGGATACCTCCCCTGTTCCTCCTTGGGCAGGAGTTCTCCCTGCTGCAATCACATTGGATACCTCCCCTGTTCCTCCTTGGGCAGGAGTTCTCCCTGCTGCAGTGACATTGGATACCTCCCCTGTTCCTCCTTGGGCAGGAGTTCTCCCTGCTGCAATCACATTGGATACCTCCCCTGTTCCTCCTTGGGCAGGAGTTCTCCCTGCTGCAGTGACATTGGATACCTCCCCTGTTCACACCAACCTGCTCTCGGTGCCAGAGCTGTTGGTCCCAAGGAACCCCAGCACGTTCCAGCAGCCCCTTCCTCGGGCCCAAGGGCTGCCCCGTGCTTGGGTTGCACTCCCACCTTGTGGCCACTTGATTTCAGCAGGGGCCGCTTTGGGGCAGCTCATGGGACACCAAGGGCAAACCTCCCTCACTGCTCTTAATTGCAAATACAAACAAACCAACCTTCTAATCTTTCACCCATGCAAAAGAGTTTGAGAGGGTTTTCTGTTTAGGTTTTTTTTTTGCAAGTTTCATCACTGTAAAAATACCACTTTGTCAGCTACTGTCAAGTGCTTTTCAGTGAGATTTTATTACAAATCAGGAGAAGGGAAATAAAAACCCCAAGAATTCAGTCAAGGACCACAGCAAAAAGCTCACTTGGAATATGAGGGACAGCACAGAAAACAGGAATAAATGTTAGAGAATTAAACCTGGGGCTCCCATTCAATTCAAATTACATTAAAACTACTTTTTTCTTATGCCATGCAATTTCTGCTTTTTAAATTCAGCCTAAACTACTATAATGAGGAAAAACAAATTAAGTACAAAATTAAACTAAGACAAAAAGGAGATTCCTCCTGCTTTATTTTTTAATTTTTAAATAACAGTATATTGTGCTTACCAAAGAATCCCATGCAAGACCTGCCTTCTCAACACACACAGCCAGTCATGGTCAACATCTGTGAACTTCTGGGTCTGGGAACAGAACATAAGGACATTCTTAGGGAGCATCACAGTGGGGTTCCACATGTCCCACAGACACCCCAGGAAAACCTCTGGAATGTCATTATTGCAGGAACATCTGCATTTGCAGAACTGCTACAAGCAGTGCTGGAAACGATAGAACTTTTTAAATTTTTAATGGTTGTAATCAAACCTTTGATTACTTCTCTTAATTAACCATAAACTGTGCTGGGCCTTAAATTACTCCTGGCCAGCTTTTAGCAAAAAGCTGCCACAAACTACTTCTGTGAGAACAGAGCTTGGGACTAACCTTGATGTGCTTCAACAAGCACAGCCTGGGAATGACCAACACAGAGTTGAAGTTGCACATCTGGAAGGACATTTTGCAAAAACCAGAAGATAAAGAAGAACAAAGGCTTAGTAATTGTGCTGGAAAAAGTCTACGGGAGAAAAAAAGATAAGTAAAAAGACCAAAGATATGGACTAATTGTTATAGAAAAGGTGAAATTCATAACAAGTAAAGGTAGAAAAGTAAGTGATGAAAGTGAATGATGTAATTTAGAAGCAATGATTATTGATGGTTTTTTTCTGAAATGTATAAACAGCTAAAAAAACTGTAATTGATATCAGTGTAGGGACTGGGATTTTGTGATTCTTTCACACACACCTCTGGCCAGAAATAAAGTCAAGTCCTCCTTTCTAACACTACCAAGATGGTATTAGAGTTTTATTTATCCTGACACTTTGGGATTATTTGGCAAGAGAGGCAGAGCACAGCAGCAGACTGTGTACATTTCCCTTTATCTGATGCTGTGGAGTGCAGTCAAACTGAACTCTCTTCTTGCTCAGTACCTTGAGAATTTCAGAGCTGACAAAAACAATTCCTAAGGCCCACAAGGACTCAGGAAATCTGGGAGGCTTTTGATGTGTTTTACATGAATTTTTGTTGGGCAGTGCACTTCCAAGCTGCAAACTGGGTGGGAGGCAAAAATCCAGAGTTGCACAAGCAGATCTTTGCAGTGCTGGGTTAGTAGGTTAACTTGCATCTGAACAAACACATATGACATAGAGCAGGAGGGAAGAACTGTCCAAGTTTTCAGTGATCCACAGCTTTCAAAGGTAACCTATAAAACAGGCACCTATTCCAGCAGGTGAGTTATGTTTCAGTTCTAGAGGGAAACTGGTTGTTGTCGTCAATCTTTCAGTCCCAGTTTTGGAGTGCACTGGGCAGGGCAAGTGAAAAATGTGCCTTGGGGCCATGGGATTTTGGCAATCTCTGCTGCTGTGGCCAAGCAGAGCCGGCTGGAGCCCTGCCTGGATCCGTGGTGCTCCCGAGCAGGACGTGCACCATGGAGGCAGTGGGTCCTGTGGATGGGCACCATTCCCATGGGAAAGCTGCTGTGTGCGCAGACACGTGGGCTCTGCTGAGCGGTGGGCAGTGCAGGCAGGGCCTTGGCAGTGGTGCCGAGAGGGAGCAGCGACTTCAGGGCACCTGTGAAGGGCAGGAGGGGACAGGTGGGAGGGAAAGGCAAGGATGTGTTCCATGCTCTCTAACCCTGGGCTTGTTTTGGCAGTGCCAGGGCTGGGGCTGGAGGTACCCTGTCTGGGGAATAACTTAGTGCTGGAGAAGGAGGCAGCAGCCGTGTGTTCCCGGGCAGAGCCGCGGGGCCGGTGGGAAGCCGGGACACCCACCTGGGGCCGAGCGCTGCTCCTCACGCACCTCGCGCCTTTTGTGCCCCCGCGGCGTGAGGGGAGCCAGGAGGGCAGGAGTAGGAGAACGAGGAGGAGGAAGAAGGATCGAGGAGGAAAACGCCCCGATCGCCGCCGCGTTACCTGTCGTTGCTGTGGGGACACTCCGAGCACGGCGGGGCAGGTGGAGCCGGGGCGGAGCTGGGGCGGAGCTGAGGCCGGGCGGAGCTTAGGCGGAGCTGGGGCGGAGCTGGG
>VWZD01002618.1:83501-155270 GCA_013396695.1 Sakesphorus luctuosus
GGGGCAGCCCAGGGGTCAGTGCTGGCCATTGTGGGGCAGCCCAGGGGTCAGTGCTGGCCATTGTGGAGCAGCCCAGGGGTCAGTGTCGGCCATTTTGGGGCAGCCCAAGGGTCAGTCCCCGCCATTTTGAGACACATCGTCACTCGGTCTGCGCCATTCTGAACTGGACCAGAGGCTGACTAAGGCTTTATCTTAGAGCATTTTTGTTTTCAGGCAAGTCTTTGCCTTCTAAAATGTATTTTTGCTGAAGCCTGTACAGCTCACAGTTGTCCTCGGAGAGATCCAGGTGTTGAAGAACCTTATCCCAGCACCTCCTGGCCAGGATATATTACGTGTGTTTTGTCGTGGTTTTATGTCTTTTGGGCTGGTTTTTTTTTTCTATCTCTGGGTGGTTTTAGCACTGTTTTTCTGTTGGCTTGCTTTGTTTTTGATCCCTGGATGACTGGGAGGACTGAAGGTGATGAGGTGAGAATGGTGAGATGTCAGCGAGGACAGACCCTGAAAGCTTCATGAGCCCAAGGCCAGATTTCGAGGAGGAGAGTGCATTTAACACGGTTTGCTTACAGGCTGGGAAAACCTGTTGTTCCATAATACTCTATAATAAAAGTAGTGTAAAAATGTGATACACACTCCTATGGATTGAACATATTTTTGGCACCAAAATATTGTTCAGTCCTTGTGTTGTTCAGTGTGGGTGGCATTGCTGCACGGGTGAGCAGTAATTATTTATCTGGGATAATGAGAACATGGAAGGGAGTGTCTTGTGCCAAGGGCATGTCGAGCTGAAACAGAAATCATGAAGAAGAGAGCTGGATGTCTCTGAAAATGAGCACACACAGAGCAGGCCACACAGGAAAAGAATAAATAATGAATAATTATCTTTCTTTATAAGTGAAACAGTGCAGAGACTCATGTTTGGGTGTAAAGTGGAAAGAAGCATGGCCATTGTGGGTTTGTGTGTTAAGTGTGTTCCTAATACTTTGTTTTTCTGATAGACAGTTAGATAAATTGTTTTTAGCAGAATGTGTGTGCTTTTTGTTTGTTTGTATGTCTGATTGCCTTTTATTTGCTTGTTGGGGGGTTTTGTGTGGATTTAGGATTTTTTAACTAAGCATTGTGATTTTATTTTTTTAAGTTACAGGAGACCTTGTCATTAGAACTTACCTGGACTGTTTGCTCACCTGTCAATCACAAATTCCTAAATAAGTCAAAGGCTGCTTACTGTTTTTGCCTCTCCACGTTATGGCTCTGAATGTTACAAAGACCATGTTTTGGAGATGAGTGGTGCAGTTTCCTGCTCTGTAGCTTTCTGTCCATTCCTGCTTTCCCCTCTAAGCACCAGCACCAGGCAGTACAGTTGGTATTGTCAGGCTGTTTATTTGATACACAGGAACTAACATTGTATGATCTGCAGGTTAGAGGTGGCAGAGGTTTTTGGTTTGTCCCAGGTCAGTGCAGTGTGTGAGGGGGTTCCACGTCCCTGGCTGGGGTGAAATCACAGCAGTGCCAGAGGGAAAGAGGGGCCTGAGCAGCTCTGAGACAGGTTCATGACCAGACTCCCTCAGTTTTCCTCTGCTTTGTACAGGGCAGCAGCTCACCCAGGGAGTGCTTCACCTGCTGGAGTGCTGGTTGAGGAGCACTGGGAGGTTACTGGAGTGACAGGGATTTGAAATGACGTGGCAGGAGCTCCTGAGTTTGTCACCACTGGTTTAACTGCTGGGTGAATTGCTAAGGAGGGTTAAATAGCACTAAATAATGTTATCTAGGCTTGGAGAGAGAACAGTGTGAATAAGTCAAATAGATTTTTAAGGAAATTTGGGGAGGAAGGTGAGTAAAGACTCCTTAAACCAGAAGAGAGCTCAAGAATGTTGTCACGTTCCATTCCCAAGTGGAGGAGCTGATAGATGTTCAGCATGGCTGGCCAGCAGTGTTGGGAGGGTGGGTTGGGGCTGTGAGCTCCTCTGCCATGGGCACTGATGGCACTTTGCTGCTCTTCAAATAAGGGACTGGGGAAACCCTCCTTTCCCTGTGGATTTGTAGGGTTACTATTCTTCAAATAATACTTGAAATACTAACAAATGACTGAAACCATCTTGCAGTGTTTAACATGGTAGATCACACACTCAAAAGTGTCCTGTTGGTGAAATTTCACCCCTGAATATTGTGTATCTTTTTGTCTTTGTAGTGATGAAGCAACAGTTATCTCAGGGACAAAGCTTGCTAACCAAGTTCTGAAGGAGGTTCAAAGAGATGTGGACTCGTGGATGTCCATGGGGAACAAGAGACCTCATCTCACTGTCATATTGGTAGGAGACAATGCAGCCAGTCACATCTACGTCAGGAACAAGATAAAAGCAGCTGCAGCTGTGGGTATGTCATACAGGTGATCCTTTGGCACGGACAAGACACTGTTATTTAAAAATAAAAAATAAAGCAGGAGCCCCCCTTTTGTCTTAATTCGGTTTTGGACCACTTTCCTTCTCATCTTCTCTGCTGAACATAAAGAAAAGAAATTGCATGGGCATAGGAAGAAAGTAGTTTAATGTCACTTGAATGGGAGCCCTGAGTTTAATGCTGTGTCTTGCAAAGCTGTTAGGAAACAGTTTTTAGGCACCAGACAGGTTTTTAGACTAAGTGACTAAGCTGCCCATAAACCCATTCCCCGATTCTGACGTGCCTCCTGGTTTTGGTTTTTCTCAGGCATTTCTAGTGAGATCATTCTGAGGCCCAAAGACATTTCTCAGGAAGAGCTCTTAGATCTGACAGTGCAACTGAACAAGGATTCCAGAGTTACTGGTTTGTTGGTTCAGCTTCCTCTCCCAGGTGGGTGACCCCTTTGTCCCACTCTGCATGTGCAGTCTGCGTGAGAGGGAAGAGTGTGACACTGTTGGGCTGTGAGTGTGTCGTAGGGACAAGCAGCTGTTGCGAGAGGACATGCTTAATGAAAGATTAGCTGAGATGGTGTTTTTGTTCAACCTGCTGTTCATTTTAAACAAATCATGAGAATACTTTCATATGTCAAACTCACCTCTTTGTAATGATCAGTCAGAGGGGTGTTTCAAGGTGTTTCCCTCCACACATGATTTATCCAGTTCAATTATTTTTTGCACACATTGCCCTGTTGTGGCTTGAGCTCCCTGCCTTCATCCCCAGATCATGCCAAGTTATGCTGTGCAAGAGAATGTGCTGCAGCTTTTCTCATAGTTATTGCAGGCTTTGCCTTCAACATTGGTTTCTGTTTTCTTTGCTGTCCCTAATGTTCCAGGTGAGCTTTGTGCAGAGGTCCTAAAAGCCTTGACTGAATTCTTGGGGTTTTTATTTCCCTTCTCCTGATTTGTAATAAAATCTCACTGAAAAGCACTTGACAGTAGCTGACAAAGTGGTATTTTTACAGTGATGAAACTTGCAAAAAAAAGCCCTAAACAGAAAACCCTCTCAAACTCTTTTGCATGGGTGAAAGATTAGAAGGTTGGTTTGTTTGTATTTGCAATTAAGAGCAGTGAGGGAGGTTTGCCCTTGGTGTCCCATGAGCTGCCCCAAAGCGGCCCCTGCTGAAATCAAGTGGCCACAAGGTGGGAGTGCAACCCAAGCACGGGGCAGCCCTTGGGCCCGAGGAAGGGGCTGCTGGAACGTGCTGGGGTTCCTTGGGACCAACAGCTCTGGCACCGAGAGCAGGTTGGTGTGAACAGGGGAGGTATCCAATGTCACTGCAGCAGGGAGAACTCCTGCCCAAGGAGGAACAGGGGAGGTATCCAATGTGATTGCAGCAGGGAGAACTCCTGCCCAAGGAGGAACAGGGGAGGTATCCAATGTGATTGCAGCAGTAGGAACTCCTGCCCAAGGAGGAGCGCTGAGAGCCCAGGAGGGAACTCTCTGTGTCTGGAGGCTGTACAAGGGAGGGGCTGATCCCCTGCAGCCCCAGTGCCCTGCTGTGCTCCCCAGGGCTGGGAGGAGTCTGTGCCACTGGGGCCCCTGGTGTGGGGGCTCAGGGGGGCTGTGGGTGCCACTGGCAGGAATGCATTCTTTGTTTAGGGGAGGGGATTGGGGCACTTGGAATGTGTGATGCTCCTGCACCGAAATGCCTCAGCCCTGAGGGAATTGGTTGAATTAGTTGAACCTCTCTAGACCTGTGACACACGGAATAGTTTCCTTTCAAGTAGATAGTGGAAAAGGTGAAGTTGTAACTGCTGCCTTCAGAGGGAGCAGTTTATTCCTGGTGAAGAACGACAATTGCCCTCGTTAGACCAGGTGTGTGTGTTGCTCTGTAGTGGTCAGACATGCTGGTGCCTCCATACCAGTGCCAGACCTGTAACTGTGGGCCATGTGTGTCCCAGATCACATCGATGAGCGGACAGTCTGCAACACCATCGCCCCTGAGAAGGATGTGGATGGCTTCCATATCCTGAACATTGGGCGTCTGTGTCTGGATCAGTCTTCCATCGTTCCTGCCACTGCTGCTGCCGTGTGGGAGATCATCCAGCGCACAGGTGAGGAGCTCAGCTGGCCTGAGACCCTTCTCAGCCGGGGAGAGGGGCAAAGGGGTAAGTCAGGTGTGATTGAAAAGGTGTAGGTTATCTCTAGGTGTTGGGCTGAGTGTAGAACAAGCATTTAGAGGAGTGATCTGAATGCTAAGGAGGTGCCAAACAGATGACATCTTGTGCCAGTAGCATAGCTATTAATTCAGTGTAGGCAGTAGCACTTGGTGCCACACTTGGGGAACTTTCTGCATTTTATAATGTTGCAGGGAACTTTCTGTGCTCTTGTTGACCTCCTGATTGTCAAACAGAAGATTTGAATGTATAAGTTCATGTAGGTGAAGGGGTTAAAAACATGATCAAGAATGGGAGCGCTTAATTCCTCTTTTTCAGGGGAAAAGGACACACGTGTGCAATAGTGTTGGTTTGCTAGGTAGGATGTCCATGTTCCTATTGGTATCCATGAGAGCTTCCATTTCCCTTTGTGGCTGGAGAAAGGAAATTAAGTCCCTGCTAAGGGTGATTCAGATAACCTGACTGGGTTGCCAGTTTTATTTCTCCAAGGGGAAAGCTGAAAGTTCTTGTGTGCATTCGTCCCTCCAATTCAGGCCTGTGGATTTTCAAGTCCTGTTGATGTTAGCAGTCCTGTTCTGTCTTGGGGATTAACAAGTGTTTGGGTTTATCAAAAGAGTGGAATATAATTTTTTTTAATTTGCTTTAAGGAATACCAACATTTGGAAAAAACGTTGTTGTAGCTGGAAGATCTAAGAATGTTGGATTGCCTATCTCCATGCTTTTACACACTGATGGAGAGCATGAAAGGCCTGGAGGTAAGTGCAGAGATGGCGTTTTAATGTTTCCTTTTGTGAAATCCTGGAAATAAAGCTGACCAAAGGATTCAAATAAAAAACTTTTCACTCATGTCAATACTTACAACCAGAGCAAGGAAGCAAATTTGCTCACATATATCTTGGTGTATTCTCAGGTGAGCAGTTTCTGGACACAGGGTTTTCTGGTATTATGTCATCATTTTCTCCTCCATTTGAAACAGCTGCTGTTTCAACATGGTCCTCAATACTGAATGTGGAGGGCAACACTGACAGTGTGGCCTTCAAGAGCTACAGAGGTTTGTGTGATGTTTGTACAAAGTAGTGCAGCTCTGCCTTCTCTTCCTGCTTATTCAGTAACAGTTTCATTTTCCATGCCCACATGAGCACACAAATATGTATCCACATTTATATGTATAAAATAAAGATGACATGGGTTTTGTGTTGTGCTGTGTCAGTTAAGTGGTGTTTATGGAAATGCCCAAATGCCCAAGGAAGAACCGTCTCAGTGGGAGCTTTAGGAAGTTACATGTTGGCCTGGGGGATTTTTCTGCAGGGTAGTTTATACCCCCTTGGAAACTGGGACTTGTAGTGGAAATACTTTTAAGCAATTCTAATTACAGAAGCCTGCATGTGCTGCTATAATTATGCTGGAGGAAGAAAAACAAATAGAATTTAAATGGAATGGTGCCCTTTTGCAACTTCATTTTGCTGTTAGAAACTGTCACGGTGGTGTGCACAAGTGAGGGAAACATGAACGTTTAATCCCAGGCACATTTAATGGGAGTGGAGTGAAATCTGTTATTAATATAATAAAACACTAAAAGCTTTGTGCTAATCACAGAGTTGGTTTTTCCGTTCAGCCTCTGTGGGAAAGTTGCTATTTGAAACTTCTCCCAGCGTTTGAGGTGTAATTACCATGGGTGCATAATTCTGGTCTCATCCCCATTCCCATGGAAATGAGGATCGTTTGTGCCACTTGCTGCAAACACTGGCTAACATGTCTCACTGGCAGTGCACCTGGTGTTTGAAGTAGGCTTGAGACAGCACACAGTTAATGTGCAAACTATTTATGGGTCTCTCAGCTGGAAATGAGGAGTCCTGCCAGTGTTCTGGTTCCTGAGGTCCTACACACACCTTCCTTGGCAGTCCTGTTCACTGGCACTGTCAGTGATGCTTTGTGTGTCCTGTGGATGATGCTGGACAGAAAATGTTGGGCTATTCCCTTACCAAAGTGACATTGGACTCTAAAAACACAAAGAGTTAATTCATCGGAGTTATCTTTGCTTAATCTGAAGAAAGGGGTTTATTTCAAGGTAGGTTTTCTGGTTTTTCCCACCTGCTAAGTGGTGGTACACGGTATTAAGCAGCTGGCAATGAGAAAACAAAGGAGCAAATGTACTTCTTTGGCAATAAACTGGTGGTAAGTGTGTTTATGTTGTGCACATATGGTGAATAGCTTGGTAATTGGGGTGATCTGGTCAGGCTTTCATTGCTGACTTGCACATGGGGCTGTCCTTGAAGAGGTGGGGGCTAGAAAGTTAGCTCAGTTGGTTAAAACTTGGTTGGAATAATGGGTCATGGGTTCAATGCCCTGTGTGGGCCATTGACTGAATTCAGAGTTGGACTCGATGATCCTTGTGGGTCCCTTCCAACTCAGAACAGTCTGTGGTTCTGTGCAATGTGGTTCATCTCCTGCGGGTGGTTTTCAGCCTGCCCCTGCTGTGAGCAGCAAACACCAGCCTGGGTGGCCTGTCAGGGAGAGCCAGGCCAGGGCTAGGCCTCAGCTTTGTGTTGTTAGCTCAGGAGGATGAGGACCAGACCAGACCTAAAATGAAGTGCTGAAAAGGCCCTTGGTCAGGTTATCACTCTGCATACGGATTTATCAGCAATTGGGATGATTCGGTTAAATATTTTTATTGAGAAATGATGCACGGGATGTGTGTGATACTACTTTTGTCTTCATTTCTGTTGTAGGTTTTGGTTGGTTTTTTGACAGATCACAAACAGAACTGAGAAGTTGTGGCCTGTCCTTATTTGGGACGTTTTGTGTGCAGGAGCAGTCGTATCCTGCAGGTGGCAATGTCTGATCAGATGCTGAAGCTGTGTGAACCCCTCCTAAAACAAACCGTGTTCTGTGTAGGCAGGTCAAGAGGCTAACTCTGTGTTAAAAGCTAGGGAGTGACTTGGGAGTGTAATGTGGAATCATAATTGCTAAATATATTCCTCTTCTTTCAGCAGAGGTAGCAGTGTAAAAATAGTTGTTTATTTTCTGTTTTGGCCTGATCACAATTAAATGGAAACCCTCCCCTTTCAGAGGTGTCTGTAAGCTTCTGGACTGCTGTTCTCAAGGTAGGGTTTTTTTCCCCTTTCTGTCTCATTTCCTTTTGGTAGTGAGAGCAATTACTTGGTTTCTAGAGCTCATTACAGACACATTCCTCACTAAAATCTTAGTGGCAAATTAGCACGGATTTTATTACTCTGAGGTAACTTTGTAACTTTGGGGTTTATCCACTGGTTTTTCTCAGCCTCTGTGCTGAGTAATGATTGTGATTTTGGGCAAGGCATACTTCTTTTGCTTAAAGCAGGTATCAGAAGACTTTGGTTTTTAAGCCTGTACTTTTCTGTTCTCATTACCTGCAAATGTGTTGATGTGCTTCCCTTTAAAGAGACGATGTGCACTGCAGAGACTAAAGAAGAGGGGTTAAAGATGAGGGGGAAGAGCAGAGAAGTTGGAGCACAGAGAGGCTGAAGATGAAATGCTTGAGGAAGAGAGTTAATGAGAGGCACAGATTAGATCAGTCAGACACATTCCAGAGGAAGCAGATGTGCTGGTAATGTCTGAGATGGCAAAAAGTTCTAGTTTAATGGTCAGTAATGTGGCCTGGGAGTCTGTGGTGAGTGGAAGGCAGAGCTGGGGGGGAGGTAACACCTGAACACTGCAACAGGAAGAGGATTGGAAGGAGTCTCCTTTGTGAGCTGCTCTCTTGGCTGCTTGCTGGGGCAGCCCTTGAGGGATCTCCACTCTTGGTGCTGGATGCAGTAGGAGACTGCAGCCCCTTGCCCATGACAGTTCATTTTGTGTGTCATGGCCTCGGGGTCTCCATCAAACAGCACAGGGATTCTTTACGTCTTGCTGGGAGGGTTTATTTGCAGCTCATGCCAAGCAGTGTGAGTGCATGCAGAGCAGGCCCCAGGGGTTCTGAGGCTGCCCTGCAGGATTGTCCTCCTGCCTCTACTGCTGATCTTGTGCTGAAAGCTTCAGTTTGGGACAAACAACTGAGTCTTGTGGCACCTCGGACAAACTTGGCTTGAGAAAGCAGACACTGAATTCCATGCTGGGTTTGCTTTGTGTAATTCCACTGGATGTAACAAAGCTGCAGAAGGAGTAATTTAGTCCCCAGCCTATAAATTAATCTGTGAGAATTTCTACAAGTAAACATTTCTTCATGCATATGAACAGAGAGTGTTGTGAGTGTTCTGCCTATGCTGATCTAAATGTTGCCTCCCAAGACAAATTTGATAATCATCTGCTCTGTTGTTAATGTACAAAAGTAAGTAATTTGCACCTGAAAATAAATGCTGTACTTTTTATCTCATTTTGTATATGGCAGTTAATTGATACTCTCTTCCATTTCAGGTGATGCCACAGTGACCATCACTCACAGGCACACCCCAAAAGAGCAGCTCAAGACCCACACACAGCTCGCTGACATAGTGGTAGTAGCTGCAGGTATTACTAATTGTTAATACTCCAATTGCAGCATTTCCATCCTTAAAGAGAACTGGGAGTGTGTGGCACCAACTGCCTTGTGTCCCACTGAACAATGGTGCTCGTGCTTGCTGAGGGTGTTGCAGCAGGGAGGGTTTCTGCTTGGAGGAAGGGCAAGTGATTTGGCTCTTTGTTCTTGCCCTTCACATTTGCAGACTCATAAACTGTTTCTCGTCACATGTGACACCTTTGCCTTAGGGAGACTTCGGAGTGAACTCAGGATTGGGAACCAGTCAGTGCATAGTTTATAGAGGTATAATTATGTAAATTAAAACATTCTCTGTGCTGTGCAAAAATCATGAGTCATGTAAATTTTGACAGGAGGGTTTTTTAAAACCAGCTGGAGGCTGCCTTCATAAAACCATGGTATCGTTTCCCTGCTGTTAAAATTAAGGGCAGCCTGGCCAAATGAACTGGAGATTTTGGTAACCTATGTTATTATGGCTGTTTGTGTTTTGTTTTCTTTTTTACAATTATCACGTAAGAGGAAGAGAATGGTTATTGCTTAGAGGAGGGGTCTGAAAAAAATGTTGTTTTTAAGAGTATAGACAATATAGAGTGAAATATTTAGACAGTCTATCCCAAAGAAACAAGCACAATTGCTTCTAAGCAACCTCTGGATTTCTTTACAGGTATTATAAATAGAAAGAAAAATTAGTTTTTAAAAAAGAAATAATCCAACTTACCAAAACCTTGGTAAAATTGTGTGTCCCTTGCACCTCAGGATATCATCCTTCTCTTGTACCATTTTGGAGCACTACAGGAGGATTGTGTCTTGGCTCTTTTCTGCTCCTTCTTCATCATCCTCAAGACCCAAATCTTGCTTACTTGTTTTCTAGGTGAAGACAGAGCTGTCTAAAGCTTCTTCCTTTTGAAGTGAGATGCCCTTTGCTTCAGGGTTTAACTTCTCTGTGTCTTTCCCATGGCAGCTCAGGGACAAGAAACAGCTCATTTGTCCCACATCTCATTACTCAGCTGTGGGCCTGACCAGAATTCACCACTGTGAAGGGAAGATAATGATGTGTGTGCTAACTGGAGACAAACCAGGAACTTGTCATCCAAAGTCACTGCTTTCAAGTTCCTCATCACTTCAGATTTTTGCACCGAACGTGGTTTGTCGTTAGTTCTGATTGGAGTTGCATGGCTCAGTAGCAGTTCAGCCATGTTTGCTCTCCAGATGATTTCCCTGTGTCATTTGTGACAGGAGCATGACACAGCAGTCATTACCCAACTCGAGATATCCTCGGAATGATGAAAAACCTAAGGCTGGGTTGTGCAAACAGCAGGCAGCCCTGCCCCAGTGGGTGCTCTGGGGAAGATTACACTGCAGAAAGGTGGAATCCCTCCAGGCTTCCTTTTGTTGCCTGAGAACTGTGCACATTGTTCCTTGGAGATCACACACTCCCCGGAAATGTGGGACCTGCTCAGAGAGTGTTGCAAAAAGGGTGGCTTGTACCCTGCCAGGTTGGAACAGCTGCTGGTACAGGCCACTGTGTAAGATGTGCCAGTGGAAAAGAGCTTTTTGTGTGTGTCTGCATGCAAGATCAAGATTCCTATTCTCGTTCTTTCTCCCATTCCCATGGAGTACTTCTAGAGGAGCCATCCTAGCTCCTGGTTGGTGACTTGTTGCAGTGAGTCTGTTCTGGGGAAGTACTCTACTTCTGAGTACTTCTCTGCCTTCATGGTTTTGGTAATACCTCACGTCAAGTGCTTCTGGGTGTGAGAAGATGCACCTCTGTGTGCTGTCTCTCATGTGCCCCCAGACCTAGGGCCGCTGTTTTCCTGCTTACTTGGATTGTAACTATCCATGCAGTTCATTTCTTCCCTGTTCTTCCCTCCCAACTCTTTGCACCCTAAGTTCCAACAATGCTGCTCTTCCATCAGTCTGTTTTAGTACCACACAGCTTCTGGATTTCTGGCCAAAGCATTATGTTTGCTGCTAAGCAGAGCTGGCACTCTGTATCCCTTCACAGCCTTTCCCATCCTGTCCCGCTATTCCTGCCTGTCCAGACATCCCACAGAGTCTGTGCTTTTTGCCCTTGGCCCAGGCCCAGAGCACCGGGCAAGTGCAGCTTTCCAAAGCCCCACCACAGCACTGCAGGGTGGTGTTGGAGGTGGCAGCACTCTGGAACTGGTTACCTGCTGCTCCTGCTCTCTCGGCCTTCCAGTCTGCCCAGAGAGGAGACTCACCTGCCTGCTTGGTTTGGAGAGGAGCTAAAGAGGAAAAGGAACAAGTGTGCCAGATGAAATTCTTTTGGGACTCCTTGTGCTGTCCCTCGGGACATGATCTGTGGTCTTCTTGTGTAGGAGATGCTGGTTAATCAGACCCTTTATTCAGGTAGCATCTGGTTGGCTTTCTCAGAAATTGGCTGTTTCACAGTCCTTGCACCTGAGCTGGGATTAGGCAGGGCTTTGTTTCTCCCTTGTTTAAAATGTGATTCGCCGTTTTCTCCAAAAATTCCCAGTTAAAGCTTTTCCCCCATTCTTCAGTTGGTGCATTTGAGGAATAGCTGCTCTAACGCTTATCTCTTCCTACTTAGTATGTAAACTAGGCTTAAGTAAATAGATGTGCTCTTTTGGTTTGGGGGTTAGTTCATTTGTTGCTGTTAAGTATTTGGCCTGTTATCAAACCATTTTACAAAGGGTGTAACTGTGCAGCTTCCGTTAATGCTCTGCCAGCCCTATCACGCACACACCAGTTACCCCCATGAGGCCGAGGCATTACCCAGCTCCCAGCCAGCCTGGCATGCATTGCATCAGAGTGGGATGAAGGAGAGGCAGCCAGATGTTATCACATGGGGGAGGGAAGAATTTAAAGGCTTGGCTTGCTCAACATGAGAAGCAGAGTTTCAAGCTGCTGTCCTATGGGGGAGTGAGAAATGGAGAGCAAAGAAGGTTCTTGTATTGCCTGTATCCAAATGACTGGCTGTGCTCCAGCACTTCACATGAAGCCAAAGCCTTCTGTGTCAGTGATTGCCCCCAGTAAAACTGCAGCTTCAAACCAGAGGGATTTGATTTCTTTTCCTTTTTGTCTTCTCTGCATCTGAGACAAAACTGCTTTCATGGAGAGAGGAAAGGTTAGACCCCCTTCTGAAGGTACTCTAGTAGCAGGATAAACATTTCTCTCAGAACACAGAACTAAGGGAGTTGCTCAAGAAGCAATGTGTATTTTAATTTTTGTGTTGGAAATTCCCATCTCTCCAAGGTGGAAGTTGCATGATAGGAAAGAAATTCCTGACAGGAAACATACAGCCAAGGACTCTGTGCATTATCTAGACTTTACAGTGACCTTTTAGGTTTCCTGGGTCTTCATGATGAATATCAAGGTGCTTTACATTTCAATGTGCTGAAGAAACACAGTGTATAGGAAAAAGCTGAGGAGGCTTTTGGTGCCTGTTTCACCTGGAGTTTGACAGGGAAAAAAATCCTACCCTGGATACTACAGAGCTGTTGCCCACTGGGAGGTGAGGAAGGTGTGCAGTGCCAAGGCCAAGCCTCTCTGGTCAGGTGTGGAGGGGTCTCCCAGATTACTATAAATAGCAGGACATGGAAGGTCAGTGTCGTGTGCTGGGATTGCCATAACAGGTAAAATTGCTTATTAGTCAAGTGTGTTTCCTGAACCAAACCCACTCCCATGGCAGAGCTTTGGTGGTGGTTTGTGTGTCTTTTCTCTGCAGTAGCAGTAGTTACAGACTGTGTGTGATTGTGGAATAATTGTTTTCTCCATGGGATCTATCAAGAGATATTGAAGTGAAAGGTTCTGTTGTGTTTTGTGCATTCACACCTGTGTGTGCACACTGCTTGGTACCATTCAAGCCTGGTGACCTGAGATATCTGGCTGTGTTAATCAAAGATGTGTTGCTGATTCCAGGTATCCCAAAGCTGATTACAGCTGATATGGTCAAAGAAGGTGCAGCTGTGATTGACGTGGGCATCAACCATATCCATGATCCTCTGACAGGAAAAACCAAATTAGTTGGGGATGTGGACTTTGAAGGTCAGTGAAACACTTTATACAAAGCTCTTGGATAAACATATTGAAGTTCACAGGATTCATTTGGGATAGGCAGTGTCTCAAATGAGACAACACTTGCAGGAATTTTTTATCATTTATTTACTTAAATGAGAACACAAACTGTCTGCTTTTAAGAAATGTTATTTGAGGGAAGAAGAGGTACTTTTAATTATAGCAGCCTTTAAGAGAGAGATGAGCTCTTGAGGCAGCATGGTGCAGAAGGTGCTTCTCTCCCAGTTTGTGCAACCCTTTGTGTCTGTGAAGTGTTTCAAGAGCCATCAGTTAAACCAGTTTCTGCTCTCTCTCAGCAGAGGGTCTCCCACTGTTCATAACAGCCACTGCTGTACCACAGCTTCTCAAACTTCCTTTGTGCTCTCCCTCTGTGCTTGTCTGTGCAAATGTTAACCTGGGCTTTGAAATTATCCTTTACATTAAGGTCTTATGTGGGTTCATCTTAAGCTGCTGAACATCCTGGGCCAGGCAAGTAGCAGATAAAAATTGTTGTTACATATTGATCTTTTTATGTTTAACATGTTGCAGAGCAAGTTCACAATGCAACTTGATTAAGTATCTCTGCGCTGGAGGAGTTCCAGACTGGAATGGCAGGATTGTTGGAGTTGAAAATTAAAGCTTATTGGCAGAGTTGAGTGTGGGAAGCTTAGGCAGCATTTACCCACATTATTAATGGTTCTCAACAGTTCCTTATTTTGATAAGTATGAAAATCACCCACAGGTTTTTTTCACGGTTATTAACATGTTGGCTGGCATAGTGTCTCAAAGCTTAATTATATTCAGAATGTTTCTAGCCAGCTGTGTGTGTTTGTGATTACATCACTCCCTGAGTTCCTGCTGCTTTTCCTCATGGTGCACAATATCCATGTGGTAAAGTCTGTGGGATTACCTGCACCAGGGGAGCTCAGCAACTGCTGGCATGTGCTTGGAAATGGGTTAGTGGGTGTGTGCAACAGAGCTCCAAGAAATCCTCACTTCTGTAAGACAACTTCAAAAATTTCTCTTCTTTTCTTATCCTGCTTGTACTGTCACAAATAAAGGGTCCCTTTTTCTGTTTTTCAGAGCTCAGCTAAAGTACAAAGATTTCTCCCAATGTTTTGCTTTAGCAGGTTTGGCAGTAAAAAGCTGTAACTCTGAGCATCATGAAACTGCATCCTTGGTGTTTGTTTCTCCTCCAACACGAGCCCTTGTGCCTGCACTAGAGGCACAGATTGGGTGGCAGGGCCGTGATTCAGAGTTTCAGCAATGCACTGTATCTGTCTCGTCATGTCTGCTGTGGGTTGTTCTCAGGATTTCACCTGCGGGGAGGGAAGATCCAAAAAAGAGGGAGGAACTGCAGCTTGGATTATGCCACTACAGTTGCAAGTAGCATTTCACTGTGCATTGCCAAAGGGAAATTGTTGTTGGTTCATTGGTATCGGTGAAAGTTTCACTAAATCTCTGACAACAACAGAAAACATCCCAGTGTATACAGTTGTGAATACTAACAAGTAAACCACCCTTGGCAAGGATTTGGTTTGGCACTCGGGCTGTGGAACAAGCCAGAGTGTTCATGTAGCCAATCATTTTATTCATTTCCTCCGTTTGATCACTTGACTGAATTTATATTTAAGTCAAAGTGAAAATGATTTTTGCGGGTTGAGGCCACGTAAATGAATGGCTGCTATGACACAGGGCACCTGCTAACCATCATGCAGTCCACCAGTATCTGTGGTCTCTTCACCCACTTTAGGTGGAAAAATGTGGCAAAGTTAACTGGGCCATCAGAGGTCAAATATCATTCACAGAAATAGATGGCAAGGGCTTCCTTCACCAGGTCTCCTGGCTGAAAAGCTCCCATAGTGGACATGAAGTTTATTAGATGGCTGGAAGCTCTCTTGATCCAGTTGTCATCTCCAAGCACTGCTTTGATACCATCTTCTGTTCTCTGTGGGGTAGGTTAGACACTAATGGTTATTTTTGTCTCTTTAGCAACAGAAAGATACCTTTCCAATTTCATTTTTTTAAATGCTTTTCATTGTTAAATTCAATGTAAGAAATGCCCAGAAGAACTCTGAGTGACACTTATTTGCAACAGGTACTGAGTGTCTTTAAATATTTGTGATTTTGCACATCTCCATGTCCTCCTTACTTTGACATCCCAAACGGCGTCCACATAAAAAATTGTGGGTTTTTTGTCCAGCATAGTTTACTGGACAGTTCCCAGGTGTCTAAAAGAACAAGACAGGAGAACACTGTGCTTGTGGGGGTCAGCTGCAGAGCACTGGGGTACCCAGCTGATCCTGCAGGGAGACTTTCAGCTGCATGTGCAGCTCTCCATGTACAGCCAGCACACAGAGGGGACATCTGTTCATGGCAAGAATTTGCCAGAGCCCGTGCTCTGGGCAGCAAGCTGCAGTCACTGCAAGGTAGACCTGTTTCTATGCACAGTGTGTACACATGTGCGTGTACTTGGCCCTGTTTCATAGGGCTTTTGTTGCCACAGCCATAATGCCAAAGGAGAAGGAGGGCTACAAGGACCAGGAACATGGGAAAAAAAAGGAACAACCTACCCCCAATGTTTGGCTGGAATGGCTTTTGTGGATGGAGCACCAAAAATTTCCAGGAGTGACTGGCAGAGCAGAGTAGTCACATACCAGGGTAGTAGCTCACCTCTGAACCTGGAACTGGAAATGCCCGTGAAACCCAAGTTGCCTGTATTTCTTTACAATTCCTTCCATATTTTGGGCAAACAGATGGCAGTGCTGGCTTTGAGTCTTTTTGGATGCCTATGTAGAAGAGAAATCCCTTGTGTAAGACCTTTGTAGGTGATGTAGTTGCAGTATCAGTGGAAGGGTTTGTACACAGAATCAGAATATGCTGAGTTGGAAGGGACACATCAGGATCATCGAGCCCAACTGCTGGCTCTGTATGTGAGTACTGTTCATTCTGACTTGCCAGTGTGGAAGAGATTCTGAAAAATGGGTGCCACCAGAAGCAGGGAGGGATTCCCTGTGCTGAACAGCAGAAGGGAGTGCCTCAGCAAGTGATCAGTGTGGTGCAAGGTGTATATTGTGCATTTCCTTTGAATGAGATTGACTGTGATAATCTTCAAATCCAATTTATTAAGAGAAATGGTGATCCTGCAGCTGTACCTCAGCTGCAGTGTGCAGCAAACCTGGGCTCTGGGACAGCAGCTGCTGCTGACAGGTGTCTGCTGCCTCGCTGCACTCACTGTACTACCTGCCTGGGAGGCTGCTCCCCACTCACTGACTCCTTTCCAAATGAGCTCTGTGTGCAGCTTTCCCAAACACTGCTGTGAAAACAGAACATGGATGTTCCAGCTGCTTCTGCTATAGCTGTAGTTAGTTCCTTTATCTGGTGATTCTGAAGATCTGGCATTCATTTTGCAGTGAGTAGAGCTCTGTGACACTGTAATTGTGTCATGGCACTGCTGCCCTGCAAACACCAGGGGAAGCACTGGCTGCTGTTGTGCCCTGTGAGTGCAGGGGATCCAGCAGAAGGCTGGCTGGTGGCTGGCTGGTGCCAGCGAGCTGCTGCCTGGCCCAGTCGAGCTGCTCCCCCACAGAAGGGGGGTGTGCAGGGGCCTCTGTAAGTAATCTTTGCTATCTTGCATTTGTGCTGCCACCAGCTACTGTCCCAAGGCTGCCATGACAGCCCATCTGCCTGTGTGTGCTCATGAGCTGAATGCAGGGAGCCTGTGCTGCATCATTTCATGCTGGGTTTCTCTGCTCAGGGTGCCTCTGCTGCTTGGCTTTCACAGGTACTGGAGGGGGAGATATGCATTGTTAGTTACAGTACTGGGCCATAATTCCTTGGGTTTCCTTTATGTTGCAGTTAGAATAGCTGCAGTAAGAGAAACAGGGCTAATACACAAACGAAGGGACTCAGAAATGGGGTAGCTGCCTGGTAGCTGGTGTTCCGCAGCACACGGGGAGACAAACCCCAGAGCATGTGGGGCAGAACTTGGGCTGTCTGCTGTGGTTGCTGAGCACGTGATCTCACACTCAGGCCATGCTGCAGCACTGCAGTGATCTGGTGTAGCTTTACAGGGACTTGCAGGGCCGTGTGGAAACAGTGCTTAGGCAGGAATTACTCTGCATCGCTTAATGCAGATGCACAAGACCCAGAACTGCCTTCAGGTTGAGACTTGCCCTTGGTTTGTGTGATTAACACTATTAGGTGTCTGATGTCCTTAGCTTTAAAGGAACCTAGGAATGAAGGGCTGTTTCCAAAGCAGTGGATCCTGTTTTTCAAGGAAATAATCTACATTTCATTTGTTCTGAAGAATCAAAGGAAGATTTCAAGGTTCTACAGAAGCTGCAAAATAGCAGCTCCTCCCCTTGTAGGCACTGAGTTTGCATAGCAGCACTTTGCAGGTTGGAGGGGAAGGCCTGGGAGACCAGCACACATCTGGAGAAAGCAGGAGTAAAGCTGGGGACAAAGTGGCACTGTTCCTGAGAAGCAGAAACAAGCCCTGAAGGAACCAACAGCACAACATCTCACCTGCCTCCGTGAGATCAGTCACACTCAAGTGCTCCCTGGGAACTGGGCTTTGGCCCTATGCACTTGACCAGGAAAGGAAAATCTGTTTACATTTTTGAGGGCCAAGGTATTTGCCCCCTTTGGTATTTACTCTTACTGATGGCAGCTTGTCAGGTGGTACTTCCCCCAGCACAGACACCTGTTGTGCACTTCAAAATGTGCATCAGCTTTTGTGAATAAACTGTCTGGGTGGTTTTGTGCTGACACAAATATGGCTTCTGCCACAGCGACCCTGAGGGATTTCCATAATGACAGAGCACGGGTAGAGGCATTCCCCAGCAGCCTGGGAAAAGAGTGCCCAGTGTGTTTGCTGCTGAGGAGGGTCCCTAACACCACAGGCTGTGCCTGCTGTGCCTGATCCCCAGGAGCAGGCTTTCCTCAGGAATGGCACCAGCTGCTTGGGGGTTGTCCCTCCTTGTAAGGGAGATAGGAACAGTTTGAATACCACCACAAAAAGAGGTATGTGACATTGCCATGGAAACAAATGTATTTCAATTTAAAGTGCCTTCAATATTGTCTGTGTTCATGGCTGTGTTTCCTTCAGATGTGGGTACACTTCAATAATTAGGATATTAATCTCAGAACTCATAGTAACTGTATTAACTATTAGCACCAATGTCAAATGGTAGGTAGTTCAAAATAGTATGACTATTAAAGAGACAAATTATTTGTGTTTGAGGATATTGAGTAACTGCCATATGAAGTCTTAATTTGTGATATTTTACATGTTAAAAAAGCCGCATTGCAAATTGTTTTCCTTTCCGTATGTTTTAACGGTATATCTGATGGTACCAGTCAACTGAGTAATTAAAACCCTTCCAGTTGTAATTACCATCTCTCCTCAATGAGGCTTAATCTTCTTCTGTTCTTCAGCTCAGTGAGATACTCTCCGTTAACTTCTGCAAATGCTCTCATTACTCCCCTGCCATGGGGGATTCAGACAGCATTTTATTTTATTTACCCCCTCCTTCAAATCTAATAAATACTCTTTCCAAAAACCCCTCCATTTCCACTTTCTCAAGTTCTCTTCTGGTTTTCTGAGCCCTTGTTTCCTGACAGTGAAGCACCACCTAGATTCAAAATGAATACCCTTGCAGCAGTACCAACTGATCTTGTTTGTTCCAAACCCAGGTGCCAAGTTTTCCATCCCTTGATCTCTTACAGCCAGACACAGAGTCTGCTCTGTAGTGACTTCAGTGGAATTGAATGTGCTTGTGTCAGTTCTGCTTGCTCAGTTGTCTTGTGTGTGTGCCTTTTGGAAAAACAATGGTTTGGAAAGTGGGGTGTGAGTTACCCAAAAATTATTACTAAGCAAGCCAAGAAAGCGCCCCAAGCTAACAAACAAAACACCTCTCACAGTGGGGCCTGAAAAAAACCCTCAGTAGTAACCAGGTTAGAGAAAGGCCATTTGGACTGACCATTATTAGCAAATAACTGCTCCTTACAGTTTTTCATGTGATTAGTTCCCAGGAAGTTGCACAGGATTCCTCTGCAAGCAGCTTGCAATTCCAGTCCATGGCTTTTTGCAGAGTATATAGTAATATCAAGTCAAGATTTATTGCTGCTTTACATTAATTCTTCATACAAATAACTTAAATGCTTACAAAAATTAATTGGTGCATCTTTGCCTCAACACAAGCACTCAAGGTATGCACTACATTTGGTTACTGTGCTGTGGTTCATGGCTGGAGCTAATTCAGCTGTCCCTCTTTCCTTTCTGTCCTTTCTGCTGTTCCCTCCTGTGATCCCAGGGTGTCCCTGCTGGGTGTGTGTGGCTGCCATGGGGCAGGGGCAGCTGCTGCAGGTGGCTCAGCTGGCTCAGCCCTGCCCCGGAGGAGCCCTGGCTGCTGGTATTCAGCCCAGCAGTGCTTGCAGCCCTGCCCTGTGCTCTGGGGCTGCAGGAACATTGTGCCTGTCTGCCCTGCAGTGCCTGCCCTGCCACACTCCCTGTGCTCCTCACCAGCTGGGCATCTGAGGGCAGCGCAAGGGAAAAAACTCTTCTGGAAACATTCTTACCCGGTCCCTGTTTCTGTTTTCTCTTAGAAGTGAAGAAGAAGGCTGGCTTTATCACTCCAGTGCCGGGCGGGGTAGGACCTATGACTGTTGCAATGCTTCTGAAGAACACACTCCTAGTTGCTAAAAAGCTCATTTACTAGAGAAACTGGGCTGCCTTGGAAGAAGAATCTGGGTTGTTCTATTTATTGATACACAAAACATTTATTTTTTACTACAGATATATTTATTTCTACATTGTATTTATTTTTTCATGTCAAGTGTGCTAAACCTGATGGTTTACAAGATGTTCAGATACTTTGTGTTACCTCCTCCTGACTTATTGTGAGCAAAAACAAGTTGGAGAATGCAGCCTACACAGTTATGTTGGTATGTGTTTGAGAACAAAGAATGAAGCATGAATTACAACTGTATCCTGCACTGGTGCACTTACCAAGGTCTTGTTAAGCACTTGGGGCCCTCAGGTTTGGTCAAACTGTGTACAAACTAAGTTTCAACATGCTAGCTATCTTTTAAATATATGATCTGGGTTCTGAGGCCAGGATGTAGTTTGAAGTCTTGAAATTTATTGCTCTTTTTTTTAAACACTTCGAGTTAGCAGCAGAAATTTCAGTTCCAAAAGGAGTGAAAGACTGCAATGTTTGTGTCAGCTGCCAGGCAGTAATGTTGACAGGAATGCAAATGTTCAATAAATGTTTTAAAATAGCTAAGTAAACTTGAACGCTGGTGAAATGGGATCTTAAACACCTGCAAGAGGTAAGCATGAACAAATAGGTGGAATGGAGGCCTGAATTATTTTTTTTCCATGTCTGGACAGAATGTTTTGGTGCATAATTCCTTCATTTCACAAAAAACCTCCCAAACTTGAAGAGTTGACTGGGCTAGATTTGACTTAAACTTGGTGAAATGTGGTTGACATTACTATCTATGCACAGTACTTATGGTGGGGCAGGGGGTGAAGAGCAGGAGAAAAACAAGTTTATCCAGGACAGAATATTTGTGTTGGGATTTAAAGCCATTTGATTATTCTCTTATTTTCTGAAACTGCATGACAAGGCTTTTTTTTAGTCCATGACCTAAGGCTTGGTTTCAATAGCCACAGTGTTTTGCTGCTTGAAGAGGGCTATATGGGATAAGATCAGGATGTTTCTATTCCCAAAAATTTCGTTGCTGGATGGATCCAGAATAGTCTCTTGCCATGTGCAAGTCAGAGTGGAGTTAATGCTGAGATGCCTGCTCAGCTGAGTGTGTGCACTATTGGCATTCCCACTGAAGGCTGTGGAGCCAGGTGGGACTTCTTATCTTCGAGTTTCTGTCTCAGTGGGGATAACTTGGATTTATTTCCATCGAGAGCCTTAGGTGGTTACTGGTGGGCTATAGATAACTTGAAAAAGGAAGAGAAGAAAAATTGTGGCTAAATACTCTTACATCAAACAGAAACAGAAAAATGCACTTACTGTACTCAAAGAGGCAAGGTGGAGCATCCCTTCCATGCTGACTGTTCTTGTGATGGATTTTCTGAGGGTTTGCTTTCATGCAGTGTTTACAAAGGTTTAATAGAATTATTAGTAAATACACAGTGCCAATAGCACAGACACTTGTCTGTTTAAATTTAAGTGACAGTATGAATGTTAGGAGGATCAAGGCACCTATGGAGACTATACTGGGACTGATCAACCCATGACTGAAAGATGGAATAAAACTTGTTCACCGTTATGTTAGTCTTGTGGAAAATGTTGCTGGAGTTTGGGTGGTGGTTGTGTTTTTCCTGTGTTTATCCATGTGTCTGGAGTGCAGTGGATGGAGGCCTTGCATGTTCAGCCATCCCTGTGTCCCTCTGTTTGCAATGCTCTTGTAGGTTCACGTTCGGTTTTGTTGCTTTAAACCTGCCCATCTGTGTGTGTTTGGGCAGAATGGCCCCTTTTGGTGCTGTGCTCCTGTCCCTGCAGCCAGCCTGGCTGTCGTGCCCTGCAATGCTGTGCCCTGTAAGCCCTTCCCTTTTCCCTGGGCACTCTGGGATAGCACCATTTTGGTGCTGTGCTCCTGTCCCTGCAGCCAGCCTGGCTGTCGTGCCCTTCAGTGCTGTGCCCTGTAAGCTGTTCCCTTTTCCCTGGGCACCCTGGGATAGCACTGCAGATTAGCCAGGCTTTGCTCCACAGGGTGCCATCCCCAGAGCTGCCAGGCACACCTGTGGGGACACTCTCCACTGGGACAACACCCAGAGGGGGCATCCTGAGGGAAGGGCCCATGAACCAGCCCCAGAGCGTGCTGGGTGACTTGGCCAGGCCTGGTCCCAGCATGGGCACAGTGTGGTGGGCAGAGCGCAGCCCTGTCCCAGGCCTGCCACACCCGCTGTGCTGCCTCGTGGCAAAGCCTGCTCTCATATTCAGGCTGGATCAAACTGCCATTGTGCAGCTGGGTGTTGAAAGCAAGGCTCAAGAGCCTCATCCCTGCCTAGGACTGATAGCAGAGGTTACCCAGGTAGGCAGAAACACTGCTGTCTGTCTGGGGAGTGTGCAAGGCAATCCATCAGCGTGCAGGCATGCAGCACTTCAGGATAGCAAAGGCAGGGAAAAGCCTCCTGGAATGCAGTCCAGGAGCAGGAAAACGCATAATTAAAATGTGCATAACTAGCTTGTGTTTTTCTCTTAACATGTGAAGTAGTTAGATGTAATCCTACAGATCACTGGGGAGAGCACAGTGGAGAGGGAGAACTGCAGCTGACTGGAGTTATTAGAGCACTTATTAAAAGCTTTTTGGTTTTAAAATACAAAAATTGTGAAATGTTTTTGCTTGGAGCTCACGGTTGAGAAAGGAAGGGCTGTTGCTGGAGAGAGACGTGTAGCTCTCCTTTGGTGAGAGTCAGGTTGTTGGTCATGCACGTTACTGAACTGGGCTGTTCCAGTGATCTGCTCCGCTGTCCTTCAGAGACACCAGTCCTACTTGTTCCAAGCTGCCCGTGACCAACTTCAGACAGTGTTTGGGGCTGTGGAGAGTGATTTAGTGTAAGACATGTGTTTGACAGCTATGTGCTAGAGACCTCCAAACACTTGATGTAAAAAGTACAGTTGTTCTCACCATGTGTAGTCCCTTCTTGGAGAAACAGAGGTGGGCTCTTCTGGCAGTAGTGAAGGGACCTCCTGATAGAGGAGGCAACATCTTACCTGCCCTTTCTGTCTGTTTGCTCAGTGCCTGTGCTTTGCTAGCTCTGCACTCCTGCCCCACAGCTGCAGCCAACAAGCCAGGCCCCATGGGGGCTGCCCTACATCCCAGGGCTGTGCACAGCCAGGCTAAGGGGAAGTGATTGGCACACCCCTCGGGTTGCAGAGCCTGGGATCAAAGGCCTTTTGCTGGCAGTCACTGATGGAGAATCTCATCCTTTATCTTTGTGTCTGATCACTTCCTAATCTCAGCACCAGCTGTTTGAGCAATTCCTCTTCTGGATGGTGGGGACTGAGGGACAGGGAGGACCAGGGAGGGAACACTAGCACAGCAGGGGCTAGTCCCTGGACCCTGACCTCCAGGGTGGCATCCTGAGGCTGAATACCCTCCTGGAGGTAACAGGAGACCTGCACTGTGAAGGGAAGGCAGCCCCACCTTCTCACAACACATCATTTTTCATTTTGCTCACCTCTGTTGTGCTGGTTTTTGTTCCTCTGTTCTGTCAGGTTCTGGGTGTCGCTCTAAAACTGTACCTTTGCCTGCACGATTATGCCCACAGGTAATAGGAAACCAGGGTTTCAAAAGAAAACCTGATGCCATTGCTAGATAATAGCAGTTTCCTAAATAAATGTGTGGTTGCCCTGGGGGGTGAGGTTGCTGCCAGGTGCACCTTTGCCTGATTGGTGAGAGCAGGAGGTGACGCTTCCTGGCGTATAAGAGCCAGAGAAAACACGGGAGCACAGGTAAGCACAGCAAGCGTGCCACGGGAAGGAAGGGCTGGGAAGGTGCTAAAGCAGCTGCCTGCCATGGCATTTGGAATGCTAATCTATATTTTGCTGAAAGGTAGGTCTGGAGGAGGAGGCTTTGCCATGCTGTAAGATCCAGGGCTCTGTTGAACAATAGTTGGCTTCTGAAATAAGCAGTGGGGTAGGAAGTGTGCGGAGACATTGCAAAGCACAACCACTTGAGCAATTTCAAAGCTAGATGTAATTTTAAGTGATAGGGTATAATTTAGAATTCTTGGAAAAGAAGCTGCTTAGAGTAGTAATAGGTGTAAGGTTGTAGTATGTTACACATATCTGTGTTGTAAATTGTGTAAGATAATAGAGTGGAGAACAGGATGGATTTGTGTTTGGGAAATTTGCAAACCATCCTTTGTTTTTCCACAATCATAATTATGCTGTGGCAAAGGGAAATTTGAGGCAAGAATGTTTTAGATGAATTGTTACTATATTGCTGCCTTGTATGGGGGTTGTATGAAGTGCATGTTGTATGAAGTGCTTTCTGGGTGAAATGAACCTTGAATAGATATACTGAGCTTTTCTGTTCCAGTAAGCATCTATTTGCATTACACAGCAATGGGGGCACTGAGTGAAGAGTCAGCTATCACTTCTTCATCCCTCAGCACAGACTTATGGAATAATTGGACAAAAAACAACACTGAAGGTATTGCTTTTTTTGTTCTGTTTGTTAATCTGTCAATTAGAAAAAACCAAACCCCCCACCAAAATCTATGGTGTTGGCTGCTGTGATGCTCCTGTCACTTGGGCACTTGGATTTGTGTGTTTTATTTATGAGAGGAGCTGCTTTTTTTGTGGAGCCTTTGAACTCCCTCTGTGGTCAGAGCTGCCACTCAGCTGGGATAGGCTCAGTGGTGACCAGCATTTAACCCAAGTCAGCTATAACTTGAAGAAGACAACTGACTAGGATAGATGCCCTGCATTTCTGATGGCAATTCCTGTTACTTTTCCCTGGTGCCTGGTTTCTGTCTGTCTTCAGTGGGGATGCCCAGAGGTGAGATTGAACAAGCACAGCTTGCAGCAATGCCACTCACGACTGTTAGTAGTTTCTTTCTTTGTTGCAGTTTTCCTCTTGGCTGCCAAGGCTTCCACAGCCCTCCTCAGAGTGCTGGCTCTCTCCCTTCTTCCTTTCTCTTTTCTGACTGCAATGTGAACTCAAGCTCTTTCCCTGCCCACATGTGAGAGCAGAGCTGTTTGTCCTGCCAGCTGCATTCCCGATGGTACCTGAGGTGCTGGTGATGTTATGGCTTTGGGAGAGCTGTGCCATCTGGGACTGAGGGCCTGGCAGGTCAGTAAAGGAGGAAAGGGTTCTAACTGTCATACTTAGTGATGCCTTTGCACTTCACAAAGCACATAAATATGCATATGAACCACCTGCTGTTCATTCTAAGTCTTTGCAGGATGTCTTCCAAGCTTTTCTAGTAGATCCATGAGATTTTTATTTTTCCCATATCGAGACAAGCTGCTTTGTTTTTATTTCTGATCTGTCATAGTGGTACAGTGCTATATACACATTCATCCATACACATCCTATACATGTGGGTTTCATATATATATATATATGTAAAATGTGTATACACACACATATGCATGTTAAGTCAAGAAGATGTTGATTTTTGACCACAGCACTCTGGTTTATCAGCTCAGCACTGTGGTCTGGTTTAGGGTGTCTGTGTGTGACATGGTTCTTGCAGAGCTGCACGCAGCAAACAGGAGGGGAATCAGGTGGAAATATGTTGTGGCTCTTTAAGTGCTCTGTTTGTGGTGTTTCTAGAAAGCAGGAGTGGTGAGTTGTGTTCTATCAAAAAGGAGGCTTATTTACAGGGTCACAGCCATGTCTGAGTAGTCCTGTGAACCTTTATACCTGCTGGGGCTGTGGCAGTCAACTGGACACCAGCCTTTCCCTTGGAGAGTGCTCCACTCAGAGGCAGAAACAAATGAAAAGCCACATTTACATGTGGAGTTAAAAGTATGTTCCCGTGGACCTTTTACAAAGCCATTGAAAAGTTAGGAAACAGGATTTCCAGAAAGAGGATTGAAAAGAAATGCCCTCAGAGAAACTGGCTGAATCTCAAGTTTCCTGGTAGCTCTTATTCCTCTGCACTGTAAATTTATAGTAAGATTTATCACCAAGGTTCAATAATAGTGTATTCTAAAAAAATGAATTCCTGGCTCAGTATCCACTGGAGGAACTGGCAGTTTCTTGTGGGGTTCAAGTCCTCTGGAGACTGAGGTGCAGTTTCTGGAAAATCACTCATTTCTGCTCAATCCCTCTGCCTCCAAGATCCTGTCCTGTTTCCTTGTTTTATGTCTCATAGACTTGTCACCAGTACTGGGGACAGGGAATGCTGGAATCAATGATCAGCTGTGGGAGGAGAGGTGATGGAGAGGAGCTGGGAGCTGATACAGCAGGAATAAAGAACTTGTGACAATGTTGGGGCTGAAGCAGAGCCTTCATAGCAAAATGGACAGCCAGCAGTAGGGAAGGGCTTGGTTTCACTGGGGGAAAAATGGGATCCCTTCATTGCTGTCAGCTTTTTTTCCCCACGCAGAGGCTCTGACCCCGTGGCTCAGCCCTTCCCTCCCTCCATCCCCTGTCGGAATCTCCCGTTCCTCCCCAGCGCTCCATACTCGAGGGCTGGGCTGCCGTGGGCTTACTGGCTGACTCCTTGTTGCCAGTCTGTGAGTTTTGGCAAGCCCAGGCTTCCAAGTGCCTGTAGCCCTGATTTCGTGTCAGCTCTTGCCAGGTGTATCTGTTGGAATGACTCAGTTGCAGGCAGCTGTCGAGTGCTTACCCTGCATGTTTCGCTCTCCTCACGTGACATGAAGGGCACATGGACGTGTTTATTCACCAGCTTGTTTAGTATCTAGGTGGACAGCATGATAGGAATTAACATAATGCTCTGGGCAGGTTAGAAAAGCATTCTTTTTTGTTTCCAAGCCTCATTCTTTCAGAGGCAATTTGTACTTGTGCAACGTCAAAATAATTAGCAATTTTTGTGTGTAGACTTAATATCTGATCCTGCAACCCACAACGGACCGAGCTTTTCCTCCTGACAGCGACGGGGGAGCGTGTTGGTTTGTCTCAGCGCTCTGGGCAGGCTGCTGCTCCCGGCTGACACAGCCGCGGTTCTCTCTGATGACAGCAGCGCTCGGGGAGGAGGTTCCCGGCGCTGCACCAAGCCGGGTTCCTGCAGACCTTGTTAGGGGGAAGGTGCCACCTCTCGGCAGCGCCGGGCTGAGCGAGGAGGGATTGCAGGACGTGGGAGTGCACCCGGTAGAAGCTGGAGGCACCTGGGAATTCCATGCCTTTGGAGTGAGGATTTGTACCTTCCTCGCGTTACTTTTGGTTGAGTTTTTGCCCATATGGCAGAGATAGAACTGGAATATTAAACCTGTGCCATAGACATCATCTCAGGGCTTAGCAGAGGAGTAGTAAGGCAGCAGGAAATGCAGGTCAAAGGCTCCAGTTGCTGGTTATTTTTAGTGATTTCTTAGTGCACTTTGTGCTGAAATGGTGACTCAAAAGAGTTGGTGCCCAAGTGTTTGAGGTGAGTGCTGGGGAAAGTGTGAATGTGCCATTGCCTGTTTCCAGAAAATCTTCCCTGCAGAGCTTTGGTCTGCAGGTACATTAGGCCTAATGAAAATGGGCTTTTGCAGATCCTCAGCATCCTGCATCTCCTTGGCATGCCCAGCCCTGCGGCTGTGCTTGTTTTCCTGTGTGCTTTCCCCATCAGAGAGCAGTGTACAGTCCTCCCGTGCAGACAGCAGTGTCATCCATCTCTGGTCACAAACTCTGTCTTTTCTTCCTGACATCTGTCCTATCTTAACTTCTTCCCAAAGTCTGTCCCTCCCAGGCCTGGTCCTGTGCTGACTGTGCTCTCAATCTGTCCCTGGAGGTTGTCAGCAACATTCTTGGAGGCAGCCAGGAAAGAGCCAGAGCTGGATACCACAGCCAGGCCAACTTGTTCCTTTCCTTGTGTTTCTAGGCTCCACAGCATGAAGAGAAACCTGTGGCTTTTTCTCATAGCAAAAATGGATAAGATGCCCTTTTCTCAGGCCTTAGAAGTTTATTCTAAGCCAAGACATGTGTCTTCCACCTCTAGCTTTTCCTGAGGAAGTATAGTAAACCAACAGGGCATTTTTCAAGCAGACTTGAATTGTTGCTCGTTCTCCCTAAGTCTCTGGTTAGGCATGAAATCTGATGAGTCTGTCAGGTTTGAGAGGGCACTGTTCTCAAAGTAGTCGTGTTTGATCTGAGTATCAGTGATAACATCGTGCCTTTTGGGTGTCCAAACCACATCATTCACAGCTGAAGTTGTGAATTGCTCCAGCTAGAGCAGCTGTTTGCCATCACTTGTCATCTCTGTGATAAAGCTGCAGAAGGAGGAATTAAAAAACAGCTTAGTAGAGCACACAGGGGAGATTCCTGCCATGAAATGGCTCCACTTGGAATTTGCTAGGGAGTTTAGGGGTCAGTGGTGTTACTCCTGAAAAATGTGTGGTGGGATCGTGAGTTGCCCGTGGGATTGCTTGAGGATTCTGTCCATGGCAGTGGTTCTGTGAGTGCAGGATGTCCAGACCTTGATTCAGCACTTAGTCAGCAAGGAAGGGTTCTGCTCGCTGTGCGATTGTTGAGTCACTCCAAGCAGCCCTTGTCACCTTCCTGCATGATGTTGTTTTTCTTGTGGTCATAACTGAAAGCTGTTGTTGACATGCTCTCAGCGAGGAAGTCACCTTCAGCCACCACTACAGCAGTCCCCTGAAACAGTCAGGCATTGCTGGGACACCCCACCCCACCCCACCAGTGGTTCCTGTAACTGGGGACAGAAACCGGATGGAACAGATGCTTGCAGTGAGGGTGAACCTTGGAGCTTTCCCTCCACCTGCTGCACCCCTGCTCCTGTGGCCTCTTTATTCTTACTGGAGCTACCAGGCTGGGAATAAGGTAGCATGTTCTGTGCAGGAACTGTGCTGGCTGACCTGGGTGCTTAGAATTTTGTTTAAGTTGAGAAGCTTGGTAGCCATGGACTGAGCTGTTGCACAGGAAAACCATCCAGGCAGCCTGGGGAGCTCACTGGTGTCACTGGACACTCTGCTAACATTACGACGTGGGGAAGAGAGGGAGCAGTCTCACCATTCACCCTCCCTGGTGGCTGCAGAGCTGGCAGGCAGGAGTGCTAGAGATGCAATAGTTTGCATCAGGAAAACTAAAAGTGAAATAACTCTTAATTGGAATTCAAACTGGGAAGGATATGGAGAATGATATAGTGCTCTTCATGTATCCTAAACCCCTGCTATTCCTGGGATGATTTTTCTATTTGGATTGCAGGTTGGATAAAGCTGATGTTACCCTGGATGAATGTCCCATAATTGTTTTTGTACACATTTCTCAAGAGCAAGTAATTTATTTACAGTTTGTGCTTTCTCAAAGCCATGCTGGAATGTCTGAGAAGCTTGTTCTGTTTCATGCTGATTGAATCTGCTCACGAGACAGAGCACAGTAAATCCGTGTATCAAGTGTTTGCTGCACACAGTGTCTGTTCTGCTTCAGTTATGAAAGTATATTCAAGTGATTTTGTGTGCTAAACATAACATGACTTTATTGTGTTTCACAGTGGATTACACAGAGCAGCCCAAGCTCCTGAAGCTCATGCAGAGCTGCCTCGAGGAGCACCACAGCTATTGCATCAACGGGCTCTGCGCCTTCCACAGCGAGCTGAGGAAACCTATATGCAAGTAAAGAGTGCTGCTTTTTAATGTCCTCCTTCAAAACCAGCCCTGCCTTATGTCTTTATCTGCTGCATGGCCCTAATGCAGCTGTCTAGTGCCAGTCAGGTACTTGCCAGCTTCAAATGTGGCACAGAGCTGAGTGCTGTGGTGGCTCAGGACTGCTCACAGGCTGTAGTGCTGTGCTAGTGTAAAACCAAGGAAGAGAGAGGGGGAATTCACAGCTTTGTGGGTTACTGCCACAGTGCCATCTCCAGTCACAGCCATGCTGCAGTAAGTAGTAGAGGAATAAGTAGATTTTCACAGTGGGCAAGGTGAAGGGGACAGGGTCTTCCCTTATTCCACAAGTGCCCACACACCAATCAGGACTTTGGTGTCCTTAAAATTCTGTAGGGTCCATACTGGGCAGGTTTGGCCTTTGGAGACATTGCAGCAGATAAGGATCATCAGAGCACAGTGCTCTTGGTGCATCCCCTGTGCCATGAGGGGATGTTTAGACTGCATTGCTGCTGCAGCTGCAGTACCTGAGCTATAGCTTTAAACTGGATAAACTGGGGCAACTGGTAGTCTTGGTGGAGGGAAGAGGTTCTGACCGAGCACCAGGGTCAGTCCATCTGCCTTTAGACTTCTCCTGAACTGGTGAAAACTGATGAAAACTATCCCATGTGTCTGAAATAGAAAGCATTCTGAGTTCTGAATAACTTTTGCATGGTGTGTATTTATTTTGTAGGTGCCTTGCAGGTTATAATGGAGAGAGGTGTGAACACTTAACACTGAATTCGTATGCACACAATTCTTACGAGCGCTACATAGCTGTGGGCATTGGTGTAGGAATTCTGACCAGTGGAATACTTTTCATCATCTACTGCTACGTAAGAAAGAGGTATGGGACACTGGAACCTTCTGATTGCATTAATCTGAATTAATTGATCAATTAATTGAATTGGTTTATTGCAAACATCTGAATTGGAGGGCTCTGGGAGTATGTTCTTGCCTGTTGCTCATCTGTGGTGTGATCTTAAAGGAACTAACCCTCCAAACCTCTGCTTTCCCTTCTGCCAGCGGGTCAACAGCATGATGGTCTGAAACAGGGGGTTCATCTGGGCTGCCTAAAGGAGTTAGATGATGAGGCTTTGATTCTGTTCAGGCTGCTGTGCTTTGAGGTTTGTCTGATAAAAATCACGCAATGGTGTCCGTTTTAGATGCAGGAAATTGAAATCCCCCTACAAAGTCTGCGTGGGTGAGACGACACTGTGAAGCTCTGGGGCTGGCACACTCACCAGCTTGCCTGCAAAGGAGGGGAAGCTCTGCTGGGAGGGCCCCCTGTGCCATCCAACGGGTGCCCAGCCTCGCTGAGGAGATGGACTCGAGGGAGAGACAGAGCAGTGTGTGAAGGAACCCCTGCAGAACCGACAGGCTCCACTTGGTGCTGAAGACAGACAGACCTCCTCTCCTCAGTAAAGGTGGCTCACGCTCAGGTCCAAACAGCTGAGGGCACTGCAGGCCTCCTGACACTCTCCTGTGCTCCGTGTTTGCCAAGGGCAGGACCTGCTTGGTTTTAGCTGTTTTCAGTCATTTCAAGCCCTAGAACAGTGTACTGCTTTGGTCTTTTGTGTGTTTTGTTTTGTTTTGTTTCTTTTTTCTCCTCTGGAGAAAAGCACCACCTCTCTCACAGAGGATCTGTATTCTGGACATCAGGCACTGACCAGGAAGTGTTTGGGTTCTGATTTCAGTGTCTGCTGGCTGTGTGTGTGGATTAACATCCCTCTTCCAACCCAGCAGTTTCCTTCTGTTCAATGGGCCATGTACAGGCTTCTGGTGCCATAAAGGACAAAACCAAAATGCTTTGGACTGAGGAAAATGGCTGGTTCTCAAAAGCTTCCCTGAACTTAGGAATAGAGAGTAAGCAATTCTGGGAAGATTGGATCATGACACCTGTGGGCATGGCATGCTCTTGTTGTTTTCATAAGCAACAGAACCAGACATCTTTCTCAAAATGGATTATGGAGCGTGCTCATGGCAAAGAAGCCTCCTCATCCCAAACATCATCCAGCAGCTCCTCAGATCCATGGAACTTGAGGCAGAACATTGCCTTGCTGCACCCTGATTTCTGCACAAGACTTCAATTACTAGAGGAGCTGGAATTTTTTTATTGAACTTCAGTACAGCCTTTCCCAGGAAACAGACTGTCCTTATTCCATTCTCACATTATGGGCACAATGTGACCACTCCAATAAGAAAGAAATGAACGTAGGGATTTGGTTCCACCCTGGACAAACGTTACATATCGGATGCTTGGCTCTCTTCATCTTGTCTATAAAGAATTGCAAAGGGACAAAGATTTTGTTCAAGGAAAAAAGAAGAAAATCGGTTCTGAAGATGGTGGTACTAACTGGGACTTGTCAGTGACAGCTGGAGTGTTTGCCAGTGCTGATGAGACTGCAGATGGCTCTCAGAAGTTTTCATTTCAGCTGCTGTAGTTGTAGACTCATCTGCTGTGCTCAGTCCTCTACCAGAGAAAGGCAGATGATGTGGGGTAGGATCAGCTCCTAAATTCAGGTGCCCTGCTGAGCTCAGTTTCTTTATGTGCATTAATTTTCACATCAGGAGCCATGTTGGTTGTTGAAAAAACTGTGTATTTGTGAGACTGTGGTGACAATGCTGAAATGTGAATGAAAGGTGGGGTTTGAAAAGGTAAAGGTGCCTGTGGCACTCAAGTGCTCTGGAGTTCAGGGGGCTTCACATGTGGGGCCTGGTCAGTAGCTGAGCCATCCTGACTCTCTGATACTAACAAATAAAACAGCACATCACACACTGTTGGGAATGCCATCTATCAGAGGCAGCAAAAGGCCTGAATGGAGACCAGTCCTTTCCTCTGCACAGCAACATCAGCATTTTCCAACTCAGCCTTTTTGTCTTCTTCATCTCAAGATAAATCCTCAGATCTCTGCATTGTTTGCTCCTTTCTGTTTTTCTGACCTTTTATAAGTGTCCACTGCCAGACAGCTTGTGCTCCTCCCAGTTTTCAGCTCAGCTTTCAGTAGTGACCCTGATGTTTCCCGTGTCACGTGTGTGGTGAGGGGACAGTCAGATGTGAATTACAGTCTGTGCATCCACACTCAGGCACACAAAAACACCCTTCACCCCTCCCACATGGAAATACCTGTTGAAAACATGCATGTTACCAGGAGAACACAGGTGACAGATCTTTATCCTTGATTTCAGAGAAGGTTTTACAGCCAAGTATCCCAAGGGTGAAAAGCCTCAGTGTTTTTTCCATGAGTGAATCTCCCTCAGAGCAGTGAGTTGTCTCTTCCTGTGTGTACATTGCCAGGGATGGATTCACCCCCAAGGGCCAACCCTTCTCCATTGTAGAGACTCTGTCTTGGAGCAGACACACAGCCTGCTCGGGGGGTACTGCAGTTGTTAAAGAAGTTCTAAGGGCAGGAATTTGTTCAGCTGGACTTCACCTTGCCTAAAGAAAGCTCTTGGACACAGATGGATTTTGTTTGGTTTGAGCTATTTGCATGACCTCTTATTGATGTTTTTTATACCCTTAATGTGCCAGTGGCCAAGCCTGGTGCCTTGCAGGATGCACAAGTGCTGCTTCAACACTATTTATGCATTGCATGAGACATTCTGTGCCCAAAGAAACACACATGGACTTAGGTTTTTTTCTTGTCTGGTTCAAATATAACTGAAAAGGAAGGTTTACTTCAAGGCCACAATTTAGCAGGAGACTACATAGTGAAATATGGTTTTCTAGTTGGCTTTCTGGCCCAAGGCAGCTTTGGAAGGGCTGCCAGTGTGAGTTTGCTGAGATTTTTCTGCTCGTGGAAGAAAAGCTGGAGAGTGAAACACCAGATGAGTCTGTGACATGAAAAATAAGACTTTGTATCAGGGCAGAATGAGAATAAAGACAAAGATGAGAGGAAGGAAGGACACAAGCAAGAAAGCAAGCAAGCAAGTAAAAGGAGGTCTTTACTGTATTTTAGTTTTCTTTTTGCAGCTGGTGTCAAGGCTCCCAGAGCTGGGTTCCTCAGCACCTGGGTGCTGTGTCTGAGGCATCCCTGCATGGCTGACTCACTGTGCAGTTGGGTGCAGTGCTCTGGCTCAGGAAGTCTGCCTTGCCTCAGATCACTTCGTGGAGCCAGCCCTGCTGAGCCCTGCCTTGATAAGTGACAGATGCTGCCAGCCTGGTATGGTGTGTTGGCTGCTTACAGTGCTGAATTTCCTGCAGAACTGGCCTGTCAAAGGATCAGGATCATCTTTCCTGGCTCATTTATCAGGCTCAGAGTCCTTCTCTAATGGCATAATCAACAGAGTCGTAAACTTCTTCCCATTCTAGCAGCACGTGCCAAAAACTGTCATTTCAGGAGGAGCCCCTGTGTTTGGGTGGCCTTTAGGCTGGCCTAGGGCAGCTGTGAGGGGCACCAGCTCAGCAGGGCCGAGCCAGAGACATCAAAGAGCAGGATGAGGCCTTGCAGGGCACAGAGTGCAGGCCCCGTGCGTGCTCCTGGCTGGTGGAACCACACTGGCTTTTCCTGCAGTGCCTCTCAAGCCAAGTTGCCCTGAAGCCACCCAGCCCTCCAACTGCTCCCCTGGCATCTGCAGCCCCGGTGCAGGTGTGCTGGGCTGTGACTGGGACACCTCCCTCAGCCCAGCACCCATTTCCTGCTCCAGCATGTGGGTGGCCTCCAGTTCCTGCTGCCAGCATGGGCTGTTCCCAGCAGGGAGCTGCAGGCCTGGGGGAGAGCTGGCTGTGCCTTACAGCCTGTGCTTGCTGCCAGGGCACACTGTGGGGGACAGCACTGCCAGCACTGGGGCTGCACCAGCCACTGCAGCCAGTGCCAGGGGCTCCTGGAGAAGGGCTTGGACCTCTGCTGAGGCAAGTAGGTAGGAGGCACTTCTCCCTTGGAGAAGATTTTGCCTTATTCTGAGTAACCCAGAGTATGTTTTGATGGTGACACAGCAGGGTTTCTGGTCCATCCCACTTACAGTAAAACTACAGATCTGGTTTGTGTTGCTGCAGCCAGCACAAGGCTGCCTGTCATGTGGTCTGAGTCCTGCCTTGTGTGCTGAGAACTCCCTGTGAAACTGGTTACTTGCTGGTGACTCTCAACTTCATGCAAAGAAAAAAAAAGGCCAAACCAAAAATCAAACAAAACAAAATCAACCCCCCCAAATCATATAGCTGTCAGCAAAGTTTTAGAGCTTTGTAATTCTTTACACTCATTAGATGTTTTGTTTAATTTCTGGTCCATGAAATATACTGTAGCTTTCAAAGCATCCCACAGGAGAGGCTAATTTGGCAAAATAATTGATTTAATTAAGTTCAGAAAGCTTCTGTGACCCCTTGCAGCTCTCAGTCCTTAATGGATATGTCTTTAGACCATCCCTGGAAAGCAATGCAGTGCTTTGGGAATCGTGTGCAGTGGAGACTAAGACAGGGAGGGATTAAAGTCACATGAAGGGGGGGCACCAAGCTTTTCCAACCTCTTCAACCATTTTTCTGTGAGTTCTTTTAAGAAATGGTGCTCAGGTAGATCAGTAACACAGCAGCACTGTTGAGAGGGGAAAGACAGGTCAGACTTGGTAAAGTGCAAGCCTGATGACAGACAGCAAGGTGGCACCCAAGGGACTTGTGGCTGCTCCTGCCTGTGCCGCGCCTTGCTCTGGGCAGGGGAAAGGCCTGCAGAGGTCCCTGTTGTACTGCAAATCCGGGGAACCGGCTGGCACTCCTCCTGTGCGACCCAGTTAACAAACAAACAAACAGAAGAATGCAGGGACTCATTAAAAGCTCAGTGTAAGTAGTCATTCATTATCATGACAGCAATAAAATCTTGGACTGTGACTCGACGTGGGGCTGCTCCTACTCTCGCTGAATTGGCTGGGGCCGAGAGCAGGTTCTGTGAGAGCAGAGGTGTCACAGCACCAGAGGGAAGTGTTCACAGGCTGCTGCAGGGAGCTCTGCTGCCCCAGGCCCTGGGCTTGTGGCTGCACAGCTGGAACAGCTGTCACTCCTCTGAGCCCCTGGGCTGTGGCTGCACAGCTGGAACAGCTGTCTTTCCTCTGAGCCCCTGGGCTGTGGCTGCACAGCTGGAACAGCTGTCACTCCTCTGAGCCCCTGGGCTGTGGCTGCACAGCTGGAACAGCTGTCACTCCTCTGAGCCCCTGGGCTGTGGCTGCACAGCTGGAACAGCTGTCTTTCCTCTGGGCTCCTGGGCTGTGGCTGCACAGCTGGAACAGCTCTCTCTCCTGTGGCTGTTGGCACTGGCACTTGGGGCACAGGCTGGTTTGGCTGAGAGTGGGGTTTGACTTGCTATGTAAGCCCAGGGCCTGTGTGGGCCTCTCTGAATGAGAGGTTGTTCCAGTCAAATTACAATTCTCATTTCATTTTTATAAACACAGAATTTGTCTGTGACACACAATGTCACAGACAAATTAGGGTTAAAATGGTTTTAAATGCTTATTCTGTGGAGCAGTTTGGGATGAGCTGAACTTGGGATTTGAGGCATGCCTTGCATAGCATTTCTGGGGGCATTTTCTGTCTGATAGTTTGGGGGGATTATGTCTTGTTGTGGAATTAGGGCCACCTGTAAAATGGACCTTAGTTTTCTAAGTCATAAAAAGGTCGAAGTATCCAAGGGCCAGATTTCATCATTGTCCAGGTCTAACATTGGGTCACTTAAAAGCTATTTTTTATGAAAAACCTCGTGTTGAATTTATCTGGTGATATTGCCAAGCAAGTTTCCTTGTGGAGATTCCCTAGTGGCTTTTAGCCTTAACAAGTATTTTGTCCTTTAATAAGCAAAATACATTTTGCTGTCCTTTGAATTCCTGATACTCAAATCTGAAGTTGTGTTTGCTGGCCAGGACTGACCAAAATGCAGCACTGACTTGGCTGATGGGAATCAGGCTGATGGAGAGGCAGCCTGAGGTGCCCAGCATGGGGAGGCATCCTAGGCAGGGTGGGGCTGTGGGCCCAGAGCTGAGTGCCCCGGGTCTGATTGCTCCTGCAAGCCCAGCTGTTGGAGCATCTGTTGCTGAGCGCACATTGATGTGCCATTACCTGCAGCTCCACAAGCCAAGGGGCCACACTGAGATGCAGTCTTAGGGCTTTCTCTCTGTAACTCCGTAAAATTTGTAATGCTCTTTGCTCTTTTTTTCAGTTTTTTTTTGGTTGAGGGGCCCAGGGAATGCAGAACCCTTGCACTCTCCTCCATGCCCACGGCTGTCGTGTGGAGATGTCCCTCTTTGGGGTTTTTTCAGTTTTTTTGGTTGAGGGGCCCAGGGAATGCAGAACCCCTGCTCTCTCCTCCCTGCCCACGGCTGTCGTGCAGAGATGCCTCTCTACAGCACCCTCTGGCGAAGAGCACGGCCAGGGTTGAGACACGAGAGGACAGGGCCGAGCTTTGCAAGGGCGTCTGAGTAACTCGGGCAGAGCTAATGGTTTGACATCATTTCAGTGCGTCAGGCTGTTTGTGTCCCATTGTTCTGGCAAATCCCGTGATGAACGGCGTTGTGTGGAGTCGCGCAGCGGCGGGTGGGCCCTAAGCGCTGTTCCAGGAAGCTGTATTAGTGGGTGCCAGTGCTGGATTGAAAGGCTGTGGGGCAACAGCTGGGCCTGTCGGGCAGCTGGGGCAGCTTTCCATCCCTGGGAGGGCCGGGAGCTGCCCCAGGTGCATCCCTGCTCTGCGGCCGGGCAGCCCAGCAGGCTCCTCGGGGTGGGGGCATCAGGGCTGGGTGAGGCAGTGGCTGACAGGGGGACCTCGGGTTACAGGCTGTGCCAGAGCGGGCACAATGCAGCTGAGTTTTGTGTCTGTTCCCTTCTTTTCAAGGCTGCAATGTCTCATGGTCATGTGTGTCTCTTGGAGGGATGCTGTTCAGGAAGGGAAGCTCAAGGAGGGCCTTGTCTGTGTCTGTGGGTTTTTCAAAAGTGTTGGTTTGTTGGGTACAAGTCTTTGTAGCTGTGGCACGACACTTTGTGGACTTTGGCAGCTTAATCTGTCTTGTGTCTCAGGATGGATGGTTCCTGCAGTGCCCTTTCCAGCTGTCCGGGTTTGCCAGAGTGAACCAGTGCAGTGAAACACAGGCAGGACTCCTGAGGAGCTGAAAGACAGGAAATTCTCTTGCCCTTTCACCTTGCCTTGTTAATAATGCTTCTCTTGACTTCTTTGGTGGCATGTTCACGATGTCTCACGTGCAAAATACATTTTAAAGTTCTCCCTCAGGCACTTCTCATCCATCTCCCGAATTCCTTCCTCCATCACTAACTGCATTTTCCATCAAGATTACAGCAGGAAAAAAATGTTCTCTATGGGCTAGGTGCTCCCCTGTGCATGAAAAATGTGTGCAGGAGCCAAGAAGCACCAGGACTTTCTTCCCGATTGTTCCCAAGGAGAATGGGCAGTGACGCAGGCAAGGGGCGCGACCTCGTCCTGACACACACACTCGAGGCCTGCACGGGAACAGGCATGAGCTCCCTGCAGCAGGGAGAGTTTGAGGGGCTCTGACCCAGCTGGGGGTCCCCTCTCCTTCCTCCCTGACCCTTTCCTTCCTCCCTCCCAGCAGGGTTCCTTTCAGTCCCATCCTTCCTGGCCTGCCCATAGCAGGTGCCTGGATGCAGAAGGTCTCATGGGGCTGGGAGGCAAGAGGAAGCCTGCTGTCCTTGCTATATTCTCCTGCCACCTGAGGCACATGGGCACTGCTGTGACCTCAGTTCATCAGGCACCAGGAGGATTACCCTGTGTGTAGGGCCACCACAAACTTGCAGGGACCCTTGTGTAATTCAGGAGCCACGTGCAAACTGCAGCCTGGAGGGACTTCAGAGGGGTGTTTAAGGTGATTCCAGCTAAGGGTTAATTTGTTCTCTTTTTAAACCGTTAAGTATTTATGGAAAAAGTACCTCCACTGAAGGCTTTTCCAGAGAATTACTCATAAAACAAGGATTTGTGATTTTCCCAGTTAACTCTGGTCAAACTCCAAGCCTTGCTGCCTACTGTGGTAAAACATGTGTTGACTTTAGTGGGTGCAGACTTAAGCTACTTGCACTGCCTTGAATCCATGAGTATTTCAGCATTCATGGCTTTTAAATGCCATGGGATCCTTAGAATTGCCTTTTGTTTATAGTGGTTTCTTTCATAAGTTCCATGATGCATAAGCTGAGCAAGGTGAGAGATACAAACCAACGTGGCACTCAATAACAGCAACTCAGAGATGTGAAGTGTGCTTCAAAGCTGTTTGAAGGTTAAAAAACCCTGGGTGGAAGAGGAAACTCAGGGGCACTTGGCTCATTGTATGTGTATGTAGATAGATAGATAGATAGATAGATAGATAGATAGATAGATAGATAGATAGATAGACAGCCAGATGCACAGCTTGAGTGGAGCCTGTTGAGATTCTGGGTATTTTCCTGTCAGCTTCCTCAGCCTTTGGAACAGAGCACAAGGGGGTTCTGGGACACAGGAGGATCTGGGCATGTGGTGTTGGAGCCCCTGCCTCTCCTGTTCATGCAGGTAACTTGGAATTAACATTAATTTTGAGCAGGAACTTGTGAAGTAACTCATGGCACTGGTGGGAAGTAGACTGAGTGTTTTCCCAGGGTTTTCCCTCAGCTCTCTGCTCTCATGCCTGTCCCAGGGCTGCTGGGGGCTGTGCATTGCCCAGAATTCCAGGGAACTGCAGTGAGACTGCTTCCCTCCCTCAATACAGATAGTTCTGTCTGGATCTATTGAAAGAAAACATGGCACAAATGGGAGCCGATTTCCCTTTGTCTTCCAAACACTGGAATACATTTGTTTAAGACTGTGCTTTGCCTCTTTCCTTGCACATCCTTCCATCAGCACTTCAGGTGTGTGCTGGCCCATGCAGAATTCCTGTTCTGCCAAATGGTATTTTCTGTTATCCATGTCCAAGTGCCATGGAAATATGTGGTGCCCTCTGTGTGCATGAGAGGACATCTCTGACTTCAGTGTGCAAGCCATACCTTGTGGTGATGCAGAGCTGAGGCTCTTGCTGAGGTATCAGGTGGTTTGGTAATGTTGAACAGCAAGTTTGCCTTTATTTCTCATAAAAATAGTCTTTGTTGACCTGGATCTCAGGTTCATGCAGATCAGTGTATGTGCAGAAAGTCCTGCAGAAAACATTCCAGCATCCTTCAAGGAATTTAGAGGAACCCAAACCCCCTGGGGAGGTGAGGGCTCCCCTGTGCCCAGAGCCATGTCCCTCCTGAGCCCCATGGAGGCTTTGGAGCTGGAGGCTCTGCACTGGCACAGGGCCAGGTCTGTATGTGAGAGGTGCAGATCATGGCCTGCACAATCCTCATATTCTGCACCTTATCTTTAGTCCATTTACCACACATAAATATCCCCAAGGTTTATGGCCCTATGTAGAATACAAAAATGGTAACTATTAGAAACAACACAAAATAAAATTCCGTATGATTTAATGTGAGTCACTGCCAAAGAAACCCAAGCAAAGATTTCATGTATCACGAGGAGCAGTGGCACAAAAGCAGCTTGATCTGCTTCACGAGACTTGTTAGTTCAGAGGCTTCAGCTTGAGCGTGGCCACCTGTGTACCAGACAGGAGTGGGGCACGGGGACACAGCTTTGAGTCCCTGCACACGTGTCTGGGAGGCTGCAGACCCTGCGTGTCCCTCTGTGCTGCCACCACACCAGCACCCACATAGCTACAGGGATGCCAAGGGCATGAAAGTGTTACAGACCCTGAAGGTAGTCCAGAGGTGCTGGTAAACCAATACCTAGTCCTTAAATAACACTTTGCCTCTGTGGATGGAAACGCAGCCATGCTCCCAGTGTGCCCTGTGAGGGAAGCAGGCAGAATGCAGCAGGCAGCTGAGTTACCAGCTGGGATTATCCAGAGGCTGCCCTGGCCTGGCACACTGCAGAGAAATTGGAGGCTTCCCTGCTTTTGCTGCTTGTCTCCTTCAGCCCTGCCACCCATAAACAACTAGGGGGAGTTTCGGGTGTTACTAATTTTAATAGAGTGGTTTTAAGTATGTTTGGCCTCTCTGGAGCTTTCATAACATGTAGTAATAGAGGCTTTTGGCAGGAGCAGTAAAGCCAATTGCTCCCACCCTCCCTCAGCATGTGGTAAGCTGAGTCTGTCCCAGCAGCCACGTGGCTGAGAGTCTGAGCTGGGCCCGGCACCTGGGCAGCTGGGAATGCCCATGTGGAGCACGCAGGCTCTGAGTCCAGCACAGGAGCACCAGCCCTCTGCTCTCCCACACCCACTGGGCCCCTGATCTCTGCCAGCTCACACAGTTCTCTGGAACCAGTGGCTGGGGATATGGAGGGGAGTGTTCTGTCACTGGGGATGCACATCCTTGCACCAGGGTTGACTCTAGACTTTGCTTTGTTTTTGAGGCCTTGCATCAGACTTTAAGGCACAATTGAACAGAGACATTTGTGTTTATCTGCCTACCTGGTAAGGGAAAGGTAAGCAATTTTTATGTTTTAAATGCCTCTCATAACTCCCCAAGGGCATTTAGTTATCTCGTTCCTTGGCTGTAGGTACAGTTGTAGTGGGTGTAAGTTACAGCTTCCTCCTGCTTTATCTGCAAAGCAATCTGGAGCCCAGGTGAGTTCATAGTGTAATATGCAGTGATTTACTTTAGGTCAAATAGTGTCAGGACTTCACACTGCTGCCTTTTCCCCCTGGTTTGAAATTAAACTACAAGTTCCTGATGATATCCTTCGCAGTGAACACCTGTCTCATGTGACTGGCAGTGTTCAGGTGGTGCTAATGATGGGTTAGAGGGGTGGAACACAGGCATGACATTTCCCACTCCTGGTGGCAGCAGGAATGGCACTAGGGCAGTCTGTGCCCCCCCACAGGAGGAGAGCAGAGGAAAATGGGGTCCTATCTATGAAGGTTTTAAGGACACCAGCCCTCCTGAGGTTATGCTGGGAATGAGACTGAAATAGGGCTTGTTCTATTTTTCACATGCTTGTGACATGGCAGGTGAGTCTTGTCCTTTTCACCCAGGGCTGGAAGAAGTAGCCGAGTGCTTTGCTGGCGTCTGAGCTGATGCAGCAGTTGTAGCCTGGAGTTACAGTTCTTAAAGGCACTTATTTTGTAGCTAAGGATGTCCTGTCAGACTACTTATGCACCAGTGTGCTCTCACTAGTGAGTTGTTCACAGGTGGATTAGTAGCAACACTTTTGCTTCTACTTCTATACCAAGGGTTCTTAAGAGTGGATTTTCTCTTGGCTTCCAGTGTGGAGCTTCCCTCCACATGCAGGCAGCTCCTCCATCCCTTGGAGCTGGCTACCTAGTGAGCCACATGTGAGCCAACCAGGGTAGGTGTGCCCTGCTTCAATACAGTATATAGCTCAGAAGGGACTTTGAGCTTCTCTCTAGCTCTGCTGAGAGGCTGTGTCATGAGAGGGACTGCCAGAAAGTGAGAGCTTAGTGTTACCACTTCTGTTTGAGAAGTATCTTTAGATTTACTGCAGGAAATTTGCTGGATTATGGAGAGGTATATGACTATTGACAATCATAACACCCTATTCTGCAGCACTGAAGAAATTTTAAGAAAATTTATATTTTAATATTTGTGTCACTATCTTCATTCAGCTGGAATGGATTATTTATATGAAGGAGGAAAAACTCCTACCTCAAGGTGAGATGTAGCAACAAGCACTCATAGCAGTGTGACTCCCCTGCCCTCTCTACCTGAGTGAGAACTACACAGCATAAGCCTATGGGAAATGATGCCAACAATAATGTATCATTTCTTTGATTTGTAATTCCCTGGCAAATGCTCTCAAGGTGCACCAACTCCACAAACAGTTGTGTGGTCAGTAAGGGCTGTGCAACCTTCAGTGAAGTGGTAATGAAGAGAGAGAGACTTGCTGCAGACGGGCATGTGTCAGGCTGGTCCGGGGCAGCTGAGGGACTTGTGACAGGATATTTACACATTGGTGATGTCCTGTTTATGGGAGCACATAAACAATCGAAGGCCATTGCCCAGAGGCTCCGGTGCTGTTCAGGTCTGCGTAAAGACAGTTGTTCAGTGGGCAGCCCCAGTGACGCGTGGCGTGGCAATCAGAGCTGCCCTGCTGTAATTAAACACGCAGCAATGCCTAAAGTGCTCTGTGAGATGGGGAAAGGCTTGCAGGGGGCTCCTCTTGTAGTTTAGTTAACTGTATGCCCTTTAAAGTGGCTGCTTTGGGAAGATGGGTAATTAGCTCTGTGTACAGTAGCTTTTCCTGGAAATCCCTCCTCGTTCACAAAGGGCAGTGTTACAGGAACGACCCAGGGGAAAGGGTTCAGGAGGCAGGATGGAGACAAGAGCAGGGTCGTGCTCTGCACAGGCTTACAGACAGGGCTGGCATGTTTCACCTGAGACAGGCCGTCTCCTGTGCTGCCTTAATGGGCTTCTGGCTGATGTCAGGCTGCTCGTGTGCTGGGTTTGGGCAGGGTAGGTTAATCTGGGTGTGGAGCTGCAACATGAGTGTGTGATGCTTGGAGGGGTGACCTCAGCTGCAGGCAGCCTGCAAGTCAGGGGGCAAAAGCATTTCACCCCGAGCATCTGATGTGCAGCCTCACAAAAAAGGAGTTCTCGGGGATATCTGTTCAAAGTCCTATATAGGAGCTGTTGTTGGTCAGGAATTTAACTGGGTTTGGAGACCAAACCTGTGTTTCAACCTTTGGCAGACTGACCCTTATCCATAGCCCTTTATTTCCTGTATGAAGGAGAAAGACCCTGCAGCAGGAGGATTGACCAAGAACTGCCAGCCGTAGCTTAGTGCTGTTCTTCATTTAATAGCAATGCCTGTCTAATTAAGCCCAGCCCTGGCCTTTGTCCTGTCCCACTTGATTTACACGCATGCAATCCCTGTGTCATAGAGGAACTTTCCTGCCTCTCTTAAATTACATCCAGCGGCAGAACGAGGACGAGGGGGTGGGTATGTGGATACCACACGGAGGAGTTATCGGTGGAGGTGTCACAGGCAGCCGACTGGCTGCTGCCACCTCTCCCCCAGGACATCCAGCTGCACATTCCTCTCTAGGCCCATCTCCTGTGTGCACTGCAGGCAGCTCTGTCACCACGGGGTGGGGGGGTAGGTGGGGACGAGTTCCCTGCGGGCTGGACCTGGGCCTTCGCCTCCCCTTGGCCCTTGGATAAACCGTCAGCCCCTTGCTGAGGGAGCAGGGAAATGTGCAGGGGCTGAACACCTCTTGTGTCACTTCTTAGTGCAGGAGGAATCCAGGCTGCACACCTGAGATGGGTTGGGGAACAACCAGCTCTGCCCAGAGAACTGGGATCTGTCTCCTTTCTGGTGGCTGACAGCAGCCTGGCCTGCATACATGGGAGGAAAAATCCATGTTGGAGGCATGTGGTTTTCATCCATGCAGGAGCTCTCCTGCCCTTCTCAGCCCCACAGAAGCCTGCAGTCCTTGCCAGTGGCTCCCAGTTAGTACCCATTCTGTGGCTAAGTTGGCTCATGCATTTCTTTAGTGTGTGCCCTAGGAATGGTGTCCAGGGATACCTGAGGTGATGTTCAGACCATCGATGGGAGGAGAAGATGACTAGAAGATGATTTCACATAGTCTTGGTCATTCCCAAACTGAATCCCAGAGGTTTCCACATGCCATGTGACTCATGGTTAGCTCTCAAGAGTTGGTGGTACTGAATTCACTGGAGATCAAAGAATACAGAGTTTTATAGCAGGTTGGGCCCAGTCAGGGAAAACACCGAATGGAAATGTGGTGTTGGGTGTTGCAACCCCAAAGTGTTCCTGGTGAGCTTCTTTCCCTTCTACCTGCATCTTGGCAGACAGAGAGCACAACATCCAGCCTGGCTCCCAGCTGATGCGAGCTGGAGGAAGTGCTGGGGGTTATTTTTGCTGGAGTTGCAGGAGAGCTTTGTTGGGGACCACAGTGTCCTAGTTTGAAATATGGCTGCAGTGATGAATTGGGCACCCATGTTTATAGGTTCCCTGGGGCAGGCTGTCTCATCACCTCTGCATGACAACAGCCAGCACAATAAAGGCCTGATCCTCACAGCCCTTTTTTCTGGTCACTTCAGTAATGGTACTGATTAACAGTAATTATCAGGACAGTAATGGGAGTGTCCCGTGATGCTGGTGGATGGGGGAATTCCACTAAGTGCACCTGCTCCCATGCCTGGTGCTGGTTACCAGGCCAAACAAATACAGCGGGGACCCGTGGCGCTCTCCTGGAGTTGGTTTCTGGAGCTTGTGCTGGCTGAGCTGGTTTCAGGTGAATTGCTGTTTACTCCCTCACCCCTAATGACACACTGCTCCTGTGCGCATGGCTGGCACGCGGGTGGCAGTGCCACAGCGGCAGCCAAAGCGTGGAGGCTGCGGCGGAGCAGGGCCTGGAGCACAGGGCGAGTCACAGCTCAGTGCTGCTGCTCCCTCAGCAGGCCAAGCACAGGTTGGGGAGTGCCCAGCAGGCAACTCTTCCTCCACGTGTGTGTGCTTGATACATATGAGCAAAATACATGCCAAGGACCAAAACATGCTTGCCAAAGGGATCGGGGCCAATGCAGCTGAGGCCTGCATGGCCAAGGTTCCTAGAAGGGGCAGGGAAAAAGCAGGGGCTCTGCTGATAGCATGAGTGCAGCATGTATTGCTTGGGCTTTAGGGCAAGCCTTAGAGGCTGGCCCTGTGCTTGGCAGGGTTGTGCTTCCCACTGACAGTGTCTCCCTCTTGCCTTCCCCATGCCAGCACCAGCTGTCCCCATGGGAGGCACAAGAGAGGGATGGAGGAGCCCACAGCCTCTGTGGAGAAAGTCCACAGCAAATGGTGAGTCACCCCACAGTGGTGGGTTTGCTGTCATTTCACTGTCCTGAGGTGGATGTCACTCTCTAGGCAGAGCTATTGAGCAGGGAGGCCGTGTGGTCATCCACCAGGAACACACTCACATAACAGTCTCAGTTCTGTTGGCCTCTGCTCAGGGGTCTGAATGCTGCACCCAAGTGTGCTCATGGTGAGCCACCAGAGAGGGCAATCTTTGTGTTTGCACGTGTTTTGTCTCAGTGGTTAATCCCTGTCTTCCTGGAGAATGAGAAATGTTGTGGAAGAGATGACTTTGTGAACTTGAAAGAGGTGCCAATGGACAGAACAGGACAGATAGTGCAGGACAGACAGTGCACAGGACTGATGGGTAAGGAGCTGGTGGTGTTCTCCCAGCTTCTTTCCAACCTTCTACATCCTATGGGAAAACCCCCATTTCTTCCACCATGTTCCTTCTCATATCCTAAACAATTCATTTGGAGGAAGGAGAAACAATTGCTAGATATATGGGCAGTGATATGGGGAGAACTTGGCTTGGTAACACCCTTTACAAGAGTTCAAATAAAATACCAGTTTACAAGAGAACAAATAAAATGCAGCAAGTAAAGGCAGAAGCCAAGGAAGGACTCTGCAAATGCAAAAGGCTACAACCCCTTGGAGGCTGAGAAATCCCTCAGCATGGAGCACTAGGCTGTAATTAGGAAAGGGAAAACACCAGCTGAGCATTATGAAGCCCTTGCTGCCCCTGAGATGTGTTGAGCCACTCAGGAGTTCCCCAGGGGAGAGTAATGGAAAAGTCATACGAGCCAGAAGAATGAAGCTTTAAAAACTGTGCTCTAGGGAGGAATCCAGCATGAACTGGCAGCCCCATCCACCTTTTCCCTGCCATCTTCAGACAGTTAGTTGTTTGTGCTTTTTCTCTTTCTTTTTTTAAGCTGCTAGTTAATACTGACCCAAGAAGTTGGCTAAGAAATAAGTGAATTTGGGGAATTGTTGTTTTTTAAATAGCAAAACATCTGTGTTGTCCAGTGGCTTTGACCTCATGCTGCATTTACAGGAAAAGGCATTAGCCCCTTTCAGCCCTGGGCGCAGTGTTTTGAACTCTCATAGTTTATAGGAGAGACTGGTTGTTTAAGAACATTTGACCTAGTTCATCCCTCAAATTCATGGCGAATTTGAGACTGACCTTTAAATGGAGGGGTTTGGCTGGAGTTTTTCCTTTACTCCATTTCCTCCAGACAGTCGCATCGACGTGTCCCTGTTAATTACCTTCCCTTCTTAGGGCATTTGTGTTCCCACAAGCCTCAAGCTTTTGACCATTTAAGACTTCCACAGAATCACAGAATCATTTAGTTGGAAAAGCCCTCTAAGATCATGGAGTCCAACCATTCCTCCAGCACCTCCAAGCCCACCACTGACCTGTGACCCTAATGCCACATCTACATGTCTTTAAACCCCTCCAGGGACTTCATATTCATCTTGTGGAGCTCAAATGAAAATGCTGTCAGGTGTGAGCTGCACTCCAATTAACGACTGACCTTCTGAGAGTATTTCTGGAGCATCTCTCATGCTGTGCAGTAAAAGCTTGCTTTGTCTTGCACACATACTGACAAGTGCACTCAATGCTGTTTGAAAAATGTTGGCTGATTTTCCCGAGAATTTATGAAGATGCTGCTTTTGGTTAAGTTGTGTGTGTGTGTAACAGTGCCCAGTGGATCAGAGCAAGACTAGGAATGGTTTTCTTTCAGCCTCAAAAATGCTTTCTAAAAAAAAAAAAGTTGATTTTGCAGATGGGTCTTGTTCTTGACAGACAAAATCAATGCAGATCCATCCCCACAGCAGCAATTCATAAAACTGGGTGCAAGTCCTACAGAAAGGAAGTGAAATAAGTGATGTAGTCACTTGTCATGTATGGTTTTAGTTAACTAATAGCACACAGATCAAGTGGCAGTACATTGCTGTGAACACGTGTATTCTTCTACAGCAAGTCACCATGAGGAAAAGGGACACCACAGAAAAATCTACATTTAACCTGTGTTTTTTCTTCTATAAGATGAAAAGGCTGTGCTGTTCATAGAAAGTGCTGTGTGTCCTCAGAGACAGATAAACTAGCAGGCAGAGCTCAGTCTGTACCCCTGCAATGGTCACTGCTGTGAACCTGCTTCTCTCTCCCAGGAGGGGAGATGAATGCTTGTGACACTGAAAGGGGCTGAAGCACAGCCTGGGCTTCTGCTGAGCCTCTGTGTGTTGTAAAGAGGTTTTCTTTGAACGTGGTTATTAAGTCATTGCAAGGTGATAAAAGCAAGTTACAGAAGTTCTTAAGGTATTTCCTCCTATTCTTGTTACACTTTGTGAAGAGGAAGATCCTGAAATGTCAGAGCATTCGGGGGGCTACTCTGCTCTGGTGCCAAGGGGCACAAATCCATCGGTGCCTTGCCCTGGGCGTGCCCGTTGTGTGCAGCTGAAATCAAGGCCAGCAGCTGGTGCTGTGTTGCCCAATCAGTGCTGCCTCTCGGCGCTGCACAGACACGTCGCTGTGTCCCAAGCCCTGTGGGATGAATGCACGCAACCCTCCTCACAGTGACCCCATTGATGCAGTGAGAGCAGCTCTTGGAAAACTGGCTCCTGAGGTGTGTGCCAACCCACCTGGGCCCAGGAGTGAGCCTCCCTCTGGAGGAGGGCACGGTGGGGATGCCAGCTGTGAAATCCTGCACTGTGAAATGAGGCACATGGCAGAAAGGTGAAGCAAAGATGTGTGCATGGTACTTGTTTGCCAGACATTCAAATCCCAAAGAGGAAATTCCAATGAATTGCTCCAATTGTGTCAGCGTTACTTGGTATCTGGGTACCGGTACAAGACTATAATTAAATGTTGCCTTTCAGAGGATAAATCATGCAGGAATTTAAGGGTAAAATTAATTATAAAGGGGAAGTTCTCCGGTGATGCTTTTTTTTAAAGCATCTGTAAGCCCACACACAGAAACACTTGGCTAATCACTGCAATTCCTTCCTTTACTCATTGTGATCCCTGAGAGAGCAGACAATAAAATCCTTAATAAGGGGCATCAACCCAAATTAAAGAAGCAACAAAAACAGTCATGTGGCAAGAAAAAAATATACCATTTACATGACATGACCTCTATGCTAGAGGGGGAAAAAAGGGGAATGAGGACAATATTCCAGTTACGTCCCAATTATTGTGGAGGGAAATCTTCAAATGCTGCTTTCACACTGAGCTTTATTACATTTATCTTGCCAACTCTCCTGCCATTTAGGTCTTTAATAAGTTGTGCTGACACACAATTCCGTGGTAACACACTGCCTTTTTTCATTTTAGCATCTCCACGCCTCTGTAGACCCAAGAAAATGCTCACAAAATGAGGAGTATGACTTGTAAGTACCACATCTGTTCCAGCCCCCCGAATTCATGGTTTTATTGCTTAGAATTGCAATCTAAACATGGAGTTGTGGTGTATTGTATTCTGTAGTGTCTTCAATATTTAGCTCTTGAGTATCAATAGCTGCTTTTAAAATGGAGAAACCATAGGGACCTGAGTCATCATTGTTCCGTGCACCTCAGTGCCAGCGCTCAGACTCCTTTCACTGTGAGATAGGCTTATCAGTGCGGCAATAAATTGGGTATTTATTGACAGTGGAAAGCAGTGAGGCAGGGGAAGGGGATCTCTCCTTTTAAAGGAAAGGAAGTAACCACCATTGCTGAGCAGCTTAAGCCAAAACACACTTTGTTTGGGGCAGGTGTGTGCAGCAGGGATTTGGTGGTGGGATGTGAGCACCGAGCAGGCCTTGCCTGAGGGTGCGTGGGCTTCAACAGGATGCTTACAAGGAATTTGTTGCTTTAAATAGCTCTAACTGGTTGGCTGCTGTTTAGGGAACTGGAAGATCTGTTACTTCCAGGAACTGCCTGTGCTCCTGGGCTGTGACAAGGCCGAGGGCTGGAGGAGAAACCTGGCATAGGCACTCCCGAGCTCATGAGCACTGTGGGCAGCCCAGCTGGTGGGTGAGGTGTCGGCATTCCTGGGGCCTGTCCTGTAACTCACCAGCCCATTTCTGCCCCGAGCCCCAGGGCTCCAAGGCAGCCACACGGGCGTGCCGAGGGTCACTTCAGAAATGCCAGGGCATGGGAGATCAGGGATGGCAGCACATTTCCCGCTGCCCAGCCCGAGGTGTTTCCAAGCCTTGGTTTGGGCACAGGGTGTTCATGGCAGTGCAGGGGCCCAGGGTTGTGCAGAGCCCCCCTGGCAGCGTTGGCTGCGGAGCCTCGTGCTGTTACACTGCCCGTGGGTGCACCGAGGGCAGTGAAGGCAGCGGTGCCAGGGCTGTGCCGTCAGCCGGGGGCATCCACAGCCCGGGGAGTCCCGGGCATCACCGCCTCGGCCAGGCTGCTCCGAGCACGCAGCTGCTTTTACACTCCAGGGACTGTTTGCAGAGGTGCTTGCCAGAGCGAGGGAAATCCAGTGTCCTCGAGCAGAAGCCGGAGGGGCCGGGGATGCAGTGCCCTCCCCGCGGGGCCATCGCCCGCGGGCACAGCAGCGGAGGCGGCTGGTCCCGTCCCATCCCGTGCCGTGCCGTGCCGGGGGCGGCGGGCAGGAAGCAGCAGGAGGCCGGGCCAGGCGCTGTCCCCGTCCCCCGCCGGGCGGGCAGGGTGTCACCGCGCCGGGCCCCGCCTCTCCGCCCGCACATAAAGGATGCGCGGGCCGGCCGGCAGCACCGCACTCCTGCCTCCTCTGCCGCCTGCCCTCTGCTTCCCCGGGCACCCAGGGCGATGGACGCCGCCTGCCCGCGGGCACGCAGCATGCTGCTCTTCCTCGGTAAGCGCGGGGGGCCCCGCTCCGCGGGCAGGGAAGGGCAGGGAGGGCACGGGGCGCTGCGTGCTGGGACAGGTGTCCTCAGGCTACTGGGAAATCTGTGTCAAAGCGTTAAGTTTGGGTTGCTTTCAGGTGAAGCTGAGGAGTTTCTCTCCGAGGGGAAGTCATGGGTAGTGACAGGTGTAGTAGGGCGGTGTGTGAGTTGAGGAGCAGATCACACACGCTGTGGTGTTGTGGGATGTTTTGTTGCTTGTGTGATGCTTGGGTGTGCCCTGTGACTGAGTGAAGGAGAACATTCTTTTCTCTTCTCAACTCTTCCCCCAGTGCTGTCAGTTCTCTTCTACCTTGCCCTGTCCTGTTTGTAGCCTGGTCCTGCTGCCCTCACCCAGTCCATACTCTGAGTGAGCCCAGCTGGTGAGTCCCCACAGCAGCTGAGACTTCCTTATGGTAACAAAACAGGTTGTGGCCTCCCTCTGCTTCACACTTCTCCACCTCCTCACCGGGAGCATGTAACTCTATTGTATGACATAAGCTACCTGAAAGTCCAAAGTGAACACGTGTATCCTTAGAGCACCGAGAGTCCTGGGGCCTGGGTGTGCTGTGATGCAAGAGCTGATCCTTGTCACACACCTCCACAGGGCGCTGGCAGTGACAGGCAGTGACTGCCAAGAGCTGACCCTGTTGGACAACTTGAGCAGCGAAGGTCTGAGGCAGGACCGAGGCCTGGCACACTCATACCTTGCTCTAATGACAAAGCAAATCCTCACACTCATCATGTTGGGGCCAAGGTCATAGTTGATAGAGAAACTGAGTTCCAAGGCTTGTCTTTCAGGGCAGATGTCTCCCTCACCTGCTAAGCCCAATGCAGTGTGAGTTTATGCTTCCACCTTGGCCAGGTATTTCCATAACAGCTGATGGATCAGCTGCTGCACAGCATCTCACTTGCCAGGACAGCAGGCTAAACATCTTGTAGTCTGTGACTCAGCCATGCTTTGCTCAAAACTGGCACTGGAAGGAACTGGTATGTGTTCGTGGATCTCTATACGGATTTATTTGTTTCCGGGGCAGGCACAACCTCTAATAGTAAAGGATAAATTAGTCATAGCAAGGTGGCATCATAACAAGTGGAACGAGCCCTTTACTGCCTTCCCCTCCCAGGGCAGGGGTGTAAGCAGAACTTGGTGCTGCTGGGAAGGCTGGCTGTTGTCTGTTGCTGCTGTTATGCCAGACTGGAAGAGGTTCCCTGCTGAATGGCCAAAACCTGTAACTGCAGGGACAGCCTTGGCAGGTTTGTGTCACAGCTGTCAGGGCAGTGGTGGGAAGGAGCTGTCGCTGGCTCCTGAGTGGCCACGGTGCCGTGCCTGCCACATGCTGATGTGGTGGGGATGGAGCCAAGCACAGGCCCTGCCCTTGCTGGCAGTTGCTGCCAGAACCTCAGCTCTGGTCTCCTTGTGGTCACTGTAATGCTCACTCAGACCTCGGATCTCCAGACCCCCTGACCTTACGTTCTCCTGGGTCACTTTTGCCTGGCCATCAGCAAGTGGGCTGAACATAAAGGTTGCTGAGCCTGGAGATGGGGAAAATGTTTGGGGCTGATGTGCCTGGCTGGAAGCAATAATAGATTTCTGCTTCTTCAGTAGTTTGGGGGTCTCAGCCCCCACACAGGTGGTGAGAAACAGAGTGGCCGAGACACAGGGGCAGCATGTGAGTAACATCACTGGTGTATAGGTCTCCACAGGGGTGGAAGCAGTACTGGGATGACTGGGTGCACATAATGTGCAATTATCTGCATTATCTCTGCTTAAGGGCAAGTCCTGGCACAATGCTGAAGATGATTGTGTGGGCCTGTAACAATTTTGCAGCAATAGTCTTCCCATGACAGACTGGTGTTTCCAGGGCTGCCTTAGAGCTGCTGTGGCCAGGCCCTGACATGAGTCTGCAGCTCTAGAGTTAGACAGTGGTAGTAGGGATGCTCACTAAGCCAGTGGGACACACTGCCTAATGTCCATGGTTAACACAAAGAAAGCCTTAGACAGTCAGACATCCTCTGAATGTCCAAAATTTGGTGATGGGAATACACTTTGCTGTGTCTCTGCAGTTAAAATGGGCTGAGACCCTTCAGATGTTTGTCTTTTGGACGCCTCTGCCCTTGGCATTGCCTTGGAAGTGCAGCCCAGGTGAAGGGTGTAGGTGCCACTGTGGTGGCAGAGACCGCAGGGATGCCAAATGTGAAGTAGCATCGTGGGCTCTTCTTCAGGTACACTAGTACAAGACTGGTGACCTTGGTGACAGGCAAAGCCGACTGAAATGGTGCTTGACATCTCAGAACCTGGACAGTTCCCCTCTAAAATGGGTGTAAGTCCTGCAAAGAGTAGTTAATGTATCTCCCACATGCGTCCTTCATTCTTAGCAGGAACGCCTATGGAAGCTGCAGCCAGCTTTCGGTGGACAAACTGACAGTCAGTCCTTGCAGGTCACCTCTGCTGCAGGCTGAGGAAGCAAAGGCAGCTGGCCTCTGTCCCTGGTTTCCCTTTCATCCCTTGTGGAAGAACAAGCAGGCAGCAGCACTGTTGCTGTTCCCGTAAGCACAGTCAGTGTTAACGTTGCGGGAATACCGCGCTGTGGGATGGGATTGTGTGTTCCTGCCAGTGATGTGGCAATATGTGTAGCACTCACATTCCTGCAAGGCACACGTGAAAATCCATCACCTCATTACTGTTATCTTGTGCCCTGTATTTGCTTAATGAGCAGCAAAGGAATAAAAATATAACCTCTCCCAGGTCCTGTGTTTGGTATAGATGGTCTGATAAATAACCTGGGAAAGGCTCTGCTTTGCCAGCGCTGTGTGCGGATCCCTTACCCTCCCAGTGATGTCAGAGGGGAAATGGGTGCATGGGGGAAAGGGCAAAACAGAGCAGTGCAGAGCAGGAAGCAGTGAGCAGTGTCAGCATATATCCACACTGCCCTCCAGCCTTTCCAGCCCTGTGTGCCTGCTGCCAGGTGGAGGAGACTGTCGTCACTGGGCATGGCTGGGATCCAGCAAACCTTTGGGCACTGTTGGAGGAAGGGGTTATTTTTAATTTGTCCTTCACAGTTGTGGCCTTTCCTCTAGCTAGAAAGTGAGGCTTCCCTCTTGAGCCAAGGGGAGAGCTGACCCGTCTCCTTCATGGACCTGGGCTGGAGCTTCTCAAACACAGAAGCCAGATTCTGGTAACGTTCCAGCTGGGTACTTCAGATTAAAAAGCAGCTGTTCAGGTTATGCTCAGGTCAAGGGAGTATGCAAACTGAGACAGAAATGTGGAGGCTACAAGAGATCTTCAGCTGGCTTAATCCATCTGCTTAACAAGTGGATGTCTCAGATACCTCTGGCGTGTTTTGCCCAGATCCTGCTCATTGCTGTTGTTACCTGTTTCTGTGACATGGTGTATCCTTAGTGGGACAGAGCTGTCCTGTGTCACAGCTCTCCCTGCTGAGAGAGCAGCTCAGTCTGTCGAGCACTCCTGGCATGTCTGTCTAGTTCCTGGGAAGAAGGACTGACTCAGGAAATCTTTTCCCAGCCTCTTTGGGGACCCCAGGTCACTGCTGGAGCTCAGTCTGCCATTCTGGCACTAAATGAGCTGCCACCTTCTAACCTGGTGATCTCTTCTTTCAAACACTTGAACTTTCTGTCGTGGCAACTCCAGCTGGCCTTACAGAAGTGTTAACCTGCTGCCTCTGAGGAAATCTGCACTGAGCACATTGCTGCTGAAAAAAGAATCCCACCCTGAAAGTAAACTGGTGTGTCCTGCCCCACTGGAGTGAAAGGCAGGCCCTGCTGAGTCACGCTGGCAGGCACAGGAGCCTCCAGCTGGTACAGGGCTGGCATCGTGGGTCTGTTACCCTGGCTCTGGCCCTGGGGGGCACGCTCTTCTAAAGCTTGTGGGAATCTGGCATGTTAGCTTTGCAGGAATGGTGTTTTTAGAAACTCAAACACAGGAAAAAGCCCCGTGCCTCTTAGATATTCCTGCTGTTCTCGTCTGCAGCTGGAATGAAGGGTAAGGGAAGCCTACTAATCACCCAGAAATAGATGAGCTGCCGGAAATCCATAAATCACCACTACTAGATTTAACCCTGAGATGTAATGAAACTTTCTAATAACTGGAGTTGAATTAGAGTGATCAAGAAATTATGGAGGCACACTCCCTCCATTAGACATGCATGACCTGACAAGTTAATAGAGGCAAACAGCCCAAAGACACAAATTACAGACTTCCGTGGAACGGGGCTGATGACTAAGCAGTTCATGAGCAGGTTAATTTGTGACCACAGCAGGAGTGTTAGCAAGTACATTTCATGGCCAGCTGGGGCAAACATTCACTGCTCCTCGTGGACAGGCCATGGTGCTTGTGAATACTTGTGCTGGCCTTCAAATCCTGTTTGGAAATGTCCATTTAACTCATGTAATTCCTGAAAGCTGTGTCTGTTTCTTCTGGGGTTCTGCTGAGATAAGTAACAGTGACCCGGGTCCCCCAAAGTGGTCAGTAACCTCTCCAAGCCAGTGGCCACATGAGGAGGGTTTGGTGTCTCACGTTAGTGGCTTTGCAAGTGGGCTTTTGCCAAACAAAACTGACAGGAGGCTGGGTGTTAGTGCAGGAACTGTCCAGCCCTTCAGCTGCCTGGCAGGGCTGAGGAGGCTCTCTGATGGGAAAGAGCAGCTTTTGTGCTGAGCCTGCTTCATGCAGTTGGTGTTCTCTGGAGCCAGTGGTGGGGTGTGCTGAGTCACCAGCTGCACTGACTTGCAGATTCCTGGGAAATTCTCTTCCTGTGCACTGGTGTGACTCAAGGATATCTTGATTTTTATCAGCACAAGAACTCCTGTGATGAATGCTGTATTGTCATGCCTAATTGTGGAGCTCTGGCTGTGTCCCTTGCGCAGGTGCCATGCCAGGCCAGTCAGAAACCTCACATAATCACCAAATGGCCTAATTCCTGCCCTCCTGTGTAATCTCCCCAGGCCTGTTTCTGCCCAGTTTCACTCAGAGTGTGGGTGAGAAGTGCTCACAGGCACCAGGTTTCAGTTTGATCTCTGTTCTGTATTAAAAGTTTGTATTTCAGAGATGTTTCTTTGGGCTGCCTTGTATAATATAGGCAGAAGATCACTCAGACCTGTTTTTTTCAGCTTTTGACACTGGGTTTTTTCTACTGGGATAAAAAGCTTCTGTCCTTCCTATGTTAACTTAATGAGTACAGCAGGTTAAATACTTAACTTGAAATGCATCTAGTTTTGACTGTTGTTTTTGTTCTCTCATAGGTTACCTGTTGCAGGCAGTCCTGGGCACAACAGTGATCCCGTTATGTGGGCCTGGGGAGATGGAGAACTGCACAACAGCACTCAGTAAGTCCTGCACAGCCCCTTGTAAACAGCAGCTCTTTGGTCCCCATTGTCCTTGGGCTGGCAGCCTCACCGAGGTGCCCTTGGAAACCATTTCTCTGCTAAGCCACACTGCCCCCCTCCTGAGGTGCTAATGACATGTCCTTGCAGTCCAGACAGAGAACAGCCCACGCGTGGCCCAGGTGGGGATAGCGAGGTGCCAGCCTGAAATGAAGGACTACTGCTTCCATGGGCAGTGTGTGTACATCGTGGACCTGGATGAGCACTACTGCAGGTAGGGACAGGGCCCAGGGTCCTGTGTGTGTCCCTGGGCGGGATTGGGGGGGAGCTGGCACCTCACTGCTGCTGGCACACAGCTGCAATCCCAGTCCAGCCAAGTATTAAAGGCTCACAGGAACCTCAAGAAGAGCAGTACGGCTAAACTGCACTTCAGCTGCATTTAGGCAAGTGTTGAGCACACGTGCTGCCTCCAGTGAAATCTGTGTGAGAGTCTCAGACACCTGAAATTAGGCACCAACCCAACTTGGGACATTTATTCTGATGTGCTTCCCTGTCCATCTGTATTTACAGTAGTGTGAGATCCAGATCTCAGCACAGCACCAAGGTCTCCCCTTTGATCCAACCTACAAAATAAACACCTGTGGGCATTTTTAAGGGCATTCCTTGTTTACCTGAAGAATTTGCAACCATATCTAGGGCCACACAGGCTTGAGTTCCCCCAGTCCCAGTGTCTTGTCCCCGAGCCGGCAGCAGGGCAGCCTTTCAGCAGACAGTGCCTGCTGCAGTGTGGCCCCAGGCAGTGCCCTCAGCTCTGTGTCCCCGCAGGTGTGACGTGGGCTTCTCGGGGGTGCGCTGTGTGCACTCGGAGCTGGTGCGGCAGCCCCTCAGCAAGGAGTACGTGGCGCTGACCGTCATCGTGGTGCTGCTCTTCGCCGCCGCTGTCTCCCTCGCGGGCTACTACATCTGCAGGAGGTAAGCCAGGCGTGCCCCTGGCCAGGAGGGGTTACCAGCACCCTCTGAGTGCCTCTGGATAGCCTGGGACACTGCAGGCACCCTCTGAGTGTCTCTGATAGCCTGGGACACTGCACCCCCCGGCTGCAGGGGTCAGTGTGTCTCAGACCTGCTGGCCTGCCCCTGCAGGGTGCAGAGCGGGCAGTGTGCTGGCAGTGTGGCACGAGTGTCCCACCTGCCCCCGCAGTGTGCTGGCAGCGTGGCACGAGTGTCCCACCTGCCCCCGCAGGGTGCTGGCAGCGGGGCACCAGTGTCCCACCTGCCCTGCAGCGTGCTGGCAGCGTGGCACCAGTGTCCCACCTGCCCTGCAGAGTGCAGAGAGGGCAGTGTGCTGGCAGTGTGGCACCACCCGAGCTGCAGGCCTGGCAGCAGCACTCCCAGGTGCCTTTTCACCCCAGCACAGGCCTAATTCCTGTCTGCCTTAGGCTGTGTGTTGAGGGCAAGGAGAGAGAAGAGAGGGAACAGGAAAAGTCTGCATCTTTTACTGGTAATGCCGTTTCCCCAGCCATCGGGAAATGGAGAGCAGCAGGATTCCTCCTAGCTAATTTGTTTGTCTGACATATTATTGTGTGCCTGTGGTATCAGGGGCATTGCCTTGTCAGCCTCACCATGGGGGCCTGTAGTCTTCCCCATGAACACACCCACGGGCAGTAGGAATCATTTTCCAGGCTAAACACCAACAGTAAGCAGCTCCGAGAGCTGAGGAGGTGGAACAGCTCCAGAAGCAGAGCTCAGCTTCCCAGATCTGCTAGCTAGATGGTAACCAGCAGGATTTCTCAAAGGCAAACCTAGTTACCAGCAGGAAGACTTTAAGGCAGATGTGGAATTTTCAGTGAAGAGTTGAGGAAGGAGACAGCACGCGAGGGATCTCAGACCCGGAAAGGAGCACAGAGCCCAGGAGCTAGAGATTTAAACAAACTTGAGAAGGTCAATACAGCCTTTTTTTCCCTTCCTTCAGTCCCACTGCCCCTCACTCCCCAAAAAGCCTTTTGGGACAACTGTCTTTCCAGAACTCACATTTCTCTCCTCTGCTCCAGGTACCGAAACAAGAGGAGACAAACAAATGCCAGTGAATACAAGGAAGTTGGTGCCCTATAGGAGCAGCAGTGGCTTCCTGCAGTGTTCCGTTCAGCTGGATGGACTCAGTGGCTTCCCATCTATTTAAATGTTATTTTTATTAATAATATTTACAATATTTATAACCTTTTAAAAATTTCAATTGTTTGGTGATTCAATCAGTATAGGTCAAGCATTTTATTTGCAGTGTTTTATTTTTTTATTAAATAATATTTCCTAAAGGGAACCCCACCTAAGTGGTTCTGTGGGATAGAGATATATTTTTATAAAAACACGTCTTCTTGCTCTAGAGAGAAGAATTTTATATTTATTCTTGTGAATATACTCAAAAGCAATTGTATTCCTTGAAATAAAAGTTTAGACAAAGTCCAAATGTCTGTGGAGTTCAAAGAATGATGGTCAATGGAATCACCTCCAGCTGGTGGTAGCTGGTTCCCCAGGGCTCAGTACTGGGGCCAGTCCTGTTTCATATCTTTATCAACACATCCTGTCTTCAGCTGGGGGACCTTCACAACAAGAAAGATATTTAGGCACTGGAGCATGTCCAGGGAAGGGGACAGAGCTGGGAAGGGGCTGGAGCAGTGGCTGAGGGAGCTGGGGGGGCTCAGCCTGGAGAAAAGGAAGCTCAGGGGGGACCTTCTGGCTCTGCAATTACTGCCAGGAGAGGGGAGCTGGGACAGGTCAGGCTCTGCTCCAGGGCACAGGGACAGGAGGAGAGAGCACGGCCTCAAGCTGGGCCAGGGCAGGGGCAGGGGGAATACTGGGAAAATTTCCTCACAGAAAGGGCTGTCCAGCCCTGGCACAGCTGCCCAGGGCAGAGGTGGAGTCACTTTCCCCAGAGGGGTTTAACAAACGTGTAGATGTGGCACTTGGGAACGTGGGTTAGTGGTGGGATTTGCAGTGCTTTATTTAAGGCTTGGGCTCAGTGATTTTACAGCAAAACCTGACGTGGCTTGGCTAAACAGGATCTTTGAAGCCCCAGCAGTTATTTTTGGGGAGAGAAACCACAGTACTGTTCATAATATATATCAATGCACCTTAGTTCCTGAGAACAGCTTTTGGCTGGCATAATTGTAGAAGTCTTCAAACAGCTCCCAGTGCAGCCTATCCAACAGGTACTGCATGACAGCAACACAGGTGTCAGTCCATACCCTCGGGAAGGCTGTGCTGGTTGTGTTTGGATGACAGCAGAGAGACAGCAGCACAAGCTGATCTCTGCAGCTGAACACACTAACCTGTGGCAGCTCAGGGTGTGAGTGTAGCTACAGGAGGAAACCTGCTTCAGAACCAGGACATGAGTCCTCCCCACAGTGTTTCTGCCATGGTGTCCATCGTACAGCTGGCAGCAGGGCAAGCAAAGGCTTTGCATTTGGCCATAATTCTGATTTCTTGTTGGCCTAAAATAATGATAGAATAGCCCCCTGGGTTCAACTACGCCCCGAGTGTGGCTCCCAGTGAACAGGAAGGATTCCTGCTGCACCTGAATCATCCTTGCTAATCCCATCACTTCTCCCACTTACAGAAGATGTGAGAAAAAGCCCAACCTTTACGTCATTCCCGGCTGGCCTGTGTTGTTGGGAGTTTGTGCGTGTGAGAGCTGTGATCTCTTGACTTGTGCAACAGTGGGTTTTCCTGCAGGCATTATGCTCACCGTGCTGGGTCTGTGCAGGTAGCCTGTGGCTACCTTCTGCCACCTCCTGACACAACTTTAGCTCTCATCACTGGCAGTGCTACAGACCAGTCGCTGCCCAGCCCTCAGTGCAGGTCAGGCAATGGTTTGGATGGGTTTGGTTAGTACAATTTTTTCTCTGGTCTGCCTGCACTTTCGTGTCTTTCTTCAGCATTGAGTTAGAAGGGGATCGTTGGTCATTCCCAGTTAACTGGATTAACTCTGTGTCACAGGGCCCTTACTGGCTGCTCTTCAGCTTTTCACTTCCTCTCTCCTTCTCTAATCCAGTTGTGACACAGGAACCTGTTCTGCTGGGTAACTGGTGACAGCTAATGGCAGCCTCAGCCACAGCCTCATTGTTACTGCAGCCTTTCCCAGTGGGTAGATGGGCCAGAAATCGATTGTTGGAGCCTCCTTCTATTCCTGCTGTGACCCAGTTGGGATGTGTGGTGACACATCTCTGTTTGCCCCTCAGGCTTCCCTGCCCGTCCATGAACTGCTCTGGCCGCTCCCTGTTCATCCTCCACAGACTTCTCCTGGACTCCCAGCCAGACTCAGCCCAGAGGCCCAGTCCCCACACGCTGCCCTTTCTGCTCCACGTGGCAGGAGCACCCAGAAAGGGGGCCTGGGAAGCCCCTGGAGCTGCAGGTGCACATTCCTGCTGCCTCACTCAGGCCCACGTGCCCCTTGCTGCTCCTGCAGAAGGTTCCAATAGCAGGAACTGCAGCCTGGGGCTTCTCGTGCCTTAACTCTTTGGGTCAAGCACACCTAAGAGGAATAGTCCACTTCCAGGTCTGCACAATTTGTTTTTTCAATCTGTTTTAATGTTTAGCTGACTGTCTTGATTTGGCTTGGGCTTTCTCCACCTATCCTGTTACTCATCTGGCTCCCAGCCCATAGCAGCCCTTCCAGAACCTGTGTTTTTCTCTCTGCTGCACATGATTGAGAAACTGCAGAGCTTGGGGCCACATACCAGCCTGCCACCTCAACAGCTTGTGCTGGCTGGACGTAGATTGCCAGTCCAGCAACCGCACGGCCGGGTCCTGCCGACACACCCCACATAATTTGTCTCTGAGAGTGAACCTCCCTCATTCTTTCCATGGTTTCTGCTGGCACCACCTCCGTCCCTCTGGTGCAGCTCTTCCTCACCTGCACCACCCTCCACCAGACCCACCTTTGGCTGCCTCTTCACCCCTGAGAGCACCTCCCAGGTGGCTCTGCCCAAGCCTTCCTTCCCCCACGGGCTCTCCTCCTGCACGAGTGTTCCAGGCTGTGCCAGAGCATCCTCCCCTGCCTGTGACCAGCTGCTGCACAGCAGGGTGGGCATGGCAGGGACAGGGACTGGGACTACACACTGGTCCTGGAGACATCCACCTGGTGATCTGGTCATCATCCTGCTAGATGACAGGTGGCCATCTCCCTGTCCTCAGGGCCACCAGCGTGTCACTGTGCAGGGTTTCTCTGGGACACTTGTGCTGGCAGCTCTCTGGAGGACTGAGCCCCCACAGCTCCCATAGCTGCTGTGCTGGACATCTCCCTCTGTCTTTCAAACCTACCCCATCCCAGATCTGTCCTCTTGGTAACCTCACCCTGAGGTTCATGCCCACAACTCTGTATATTTTATCTAAAACCTGTTCCAGCCTCTTGGGATTCAGGCAAAGGCCATCTGATACCTGTTTCCAAGCCTGGGGCTGTCTGACCTAGAAAGCAGTGGCAACAACTCCTCCCTGGTGCTCTGTGGAAGGGTTTGAAATAGGGCTTGCTGTAAACCCTCTGAAATGCTCAGCTTTTGTGCAGACATCACTGGTGTTAGTGCTTGCCCAGGTCACTACATGGCTGACTGGTTTTAGGAGGGCATTAGAAGAAAAACCTTCCCAAAAGCAGCCACTTTTGGAACTGCAGAGAGATCAGAGGGTGAGCAGTCATGGCAACTCAAGCCATCCATCACCTCATCATTTCTTGAGGGGAAAACTTTCCCATCACCTGTGGTGTGCCCAGTTACCCAGCCTGGAAATGCCCTTCCCACAGTGCCTGTGGCTGCCACGGGGCTGAACAGCAAACCCCTTGGGCACCCTGTGCAGCTGCAGCCCAGGGCACAGGTGCCCACAGCAGTGCAGGTGGCCTGGGAGTTGACCTTCCTCTCTGCAGAGGCCTGTTGGCTCTGCGTGCCTCATTGTCCTGGGCCACCCCTGCCCTTTGTGAGTCATGTGTCCCCCTCAGGGGTTTCCTCGGTGTGTCAGCCCCGTGTCACAAGTGTGCCGGCAGGAGGAAGCCCGGGTGACAGTCCTGCCTTACATCACTGAGGCGGAGGACGTTTGGACAACTGGTCCTTGTCCCTGCTGAGGCAAGCCTGGGATTGCACAGCACAGCTGGCACCTCGTCCCAGGGCTGCTCCTGAGAACGGAGCGCAGGGAGGAGAGGCAGCAGCTTAAGTGGGCTGGAAAGGCTTACAAATCATGTACTCATTGCATATCTGACCTGGGTCAGTGGCAGTCACCCTGTGTGTCTGTGCTGGAGAAAGGAGGGATGGACGGGTGGACCAATGAACAGGAGGAAGGAGGGAGGAAAGGACGGATGTAAGGAAGGACAGATGGAAGGTGTTTCATCAGTAAATATAGAAGTTTGGTCTTGCACAAATTGTCATCATTATTTTAAATTGCTCCAGCACTCCCATTATATAATTCCATCCTATGTGATTAAAAGATTTCCCAGCAAACTTGGAGATTAAGTCAACTGATCAAGAAAATATTGAGAAATCTCTGTGCCCTACCCTGATGGGTGCCAGCCTGATCCTTCTGACCCAGTCAGCAGAGGGCATCAGCCTCCTGGCAGGAAAACCCAGTCAGGATTTAGGACACGAGATGCAAGAGTGAACAGGCCCCAAACCCCACTGTGAGCACTGTTTGCCCATGGACATTTGCCAGTGGTGCCAGTGGTCCTGTGCCAGTGGCTCTGTTTGGTTTGTTGGGCTGGTTGTCAATGCCCTCCATTATAACGGGAAGCCAAGGAAGTTGGAGAAGCCACAGGGATGAGGAAGAGGAGCCAGCTCAGCTGCCTCTCCCAGCGCTGCTGTCATCGGTGTGGTACAGACAGGGAAATAGCGGCTGATTTCAGGGGAGAACACTGCCTGATGGGAGTGGGTATCCATCTGGATACACCCAGCAACGGGGAACAAGCCTTCAGGTCACTGCTGGTGGCAGGACAGCGCAAACCAGCCTGAGGAGTCCCAATAAGGGCATGGAAAATCAGGGAAAAATAGCGTTTAGATGAGGGAAAGAATATATGGTGAGAGGCTCTTGGCTGTAAAAAGGACACAGTAATGAACTCAGGAGGAAACAGGACCCAGTACCTCACAAAAAAGATCGCACCTGCAGCCTCCCCAAACTCTGGAGCTCATTCTGAGTCAGCCCAGCCAGCCCCTGTGGAAAGCTCACCTGGAGAACGGGAGCATTTCAAGGAGGAAGGACAAATACCAGAAATCAGGCTGGGAATCTGACTTGGGTAATTTCTTCTCCCAACATACTCACCTATTTATTAAGTTTTCCTTTCTACTGTGATAACTGAACTGGGATATTTCATTTCTGTTGGTTCATCACTGGTCAAAACTGGTTGGTGGGTTTTTTTCTGGGTTACCTAAGTCGTTTTGTTCCAATGAATTCCTACCAGAGCGGGGAAAAAGCAAAGCCTGGCGTTCAGTGCCGGGCCGGCTCGGCGCCCGTGGCGTTCCTAGCGCTGAGTTCGTTCCCATCTAGCGGCCGCCTGGCAGATTACACCGCCCTGCACTGGCGTAGGGCATCGGGAGCGCCATCCCGCGCTGGCACGGCTGGGACTTGGGCGTCGGGCTAGGGAAGGGTGGGGGCACAGCCTCCCTGCCATGTCCATGGCATGCCATGGGGAGTCACCCTGGAAATCACCTGTGCAAAAGCAGCGGGTTTTGCTCATCCTGACAGTGGCAGAGAGCTTTCTGGGCTGAGGAATACTGATATCTTTGTATATATCCAAAAAAGGGGAAATTGAGGCTTTCATAGCTTTCTTGATGCAAAATTTGGAGCACTGCCAACCCAAACATGGATAAAATAATCATGTTTTTGGCCCTGTTTTGGATTAGCAAAGGCAGACTTCCCAGAGGGGCAGACACATGGCTTTGGGCAGTCCTGATCTGAAATGCACAGGTCTTCTGGAAGGTTCTCACCTGTCCTTGGAGTGCTTACTGCAAGGCTCAGTTTCCTGATACTTACAGCAAGGTTTTCCTTACTCCCCAAACCAAAGGTGGCCAGCAGCTGCCAGAGCTGTGCAGCCCCCGGAGTGCTGGCTCAGTCCCTCAGCCACGGGCACCCTGAGCTCGGCCCAGGCTGGAAGCCATGCCAGGCTCTCTCTCAGGTTTTATTGACCCCCAAACCACCCTTCTTGCAAGTTCATCAACTTCAAAACGACCTGGTCGGGCTCACGGTCTGAGAATGCAGGAGTCACTGTGCCCTCCCAGGGCCTTGGCAGTGACCTCAGCCAGCCCACGTCTGTGACTGCCCCGGCAGGGACTGGCGCTCGGGGGTGGCAGGGAGTGCAGGTTGTGGCTCTGCCAGCGTGGGGGGCACACCTGTGTCACAGAGGGCCGTGTCCCCTGCCGCTGAGCAGAGGCTTTCCCTGGCTGTGTCCCTGCCCTCAGCAGCAGGACAGGAGAGTCTCCTGTGAGAGGCATTTCAGTGTTGAGCACCGGCTGTTGTTGTGGGACAGGAGGGCCACCAGCACCCTCAGCTCTCCTCCTCTCTGTTTCTTCCTAAGCATTCCATGTGTTCAGTTACCTTGTGGCTTCATGTGCAGCACACAGCACCTGTGGAATGAAGAATTTGGCATTCACGGGGGTCAGGGTACTTGAAATGGGATTTCTGAACTGTCACTGTATGGCCATTTCTGGTTTTTTGTACATTGAAATGGGATTCCTGAATTGTCACTGTAAGGCCATTTCTGATTTTTTGTACAATGTCTTGAGCTTTTTTTGTCAGCTGAGTTCCTTCTTTTGTTTTATTTGCCAGCACTCTGCTAATGAGAGGGGGAGATGGCTTTCTGGCTGCAATGCTTTGTGGCCTATATCATGCATGTTAAGACAATATGTCTTTAAATCCTAAAATAATGTAACTAGTTAAACACCATGGTATTTTTTTTCTTTCTTTTTACACAGAAACATTTTGGACCAGGCAACCTGAGTTCTCAGCCCTGCACTTCCCACCTCCAGCTTCCTGTCCCTGTTGGAAGCAGACCTCTGCTCCTGCTGAAACCTCCCGGGGAAAAGCCCCACTGAGCGGATCTGTTCAGACACTGGTACATCAGTGGTGCTGAGAAACATTTTAGGAGGGATGAAACTTGTCAGCAAAGCACAGCTCTGGGGATGGGACCCTGAGTCCAGCTCACAGCAGAGCCTGGGGTTTTGCTCCCAAGGGGCAGAGTGTGCCTTGGTGCAGTCAGGCCTGGCCGGACCCAAACACAGCAGGACGGCGGCGTGGTGTGACAATGTAAACTGGGTGCTGTCCAAGGACTTCCAGAACAGGGTTTTTCCTACATAAAGGCAGACCTGCCCACAGGAGGAAATGAGCCTGTGCCCAGGGAGCCTCCTTCCCAGCGTGAGTGTGCAATCTTTATGCAAACAAGGCCTTACTCACACGGTGTGTCTCAGCAGTGCCGTCCTGGGAACGCGCTGGCCCTGCAGGGACACGAGTGACACGCAGGGAGCGGGCACAGCTGCCCTCCCTGCCCAGGGTCCATGGGGGATGGAGGCAGCTCACAGGGCCCTTGCTGACAGGAGCACTCCAGCTGCCAGGCCTGACTGATGGCAGCAGCACCTTTCTGCTTCCCCAAATTTCCTGCCCCTTTGCTGGCACCCTGGTGCCGTCCAAGGCAGCCACATGTCACCAGGGCACAGCACTTGGGAGCCAAAAACAGGCACCACCAGCAAACAATGGAATTTCCAAGAAAGCATAACAAACATGCCTGTGAGGTGGAGTGTTCTCCTGAGCTTCTTTGCTTGCTCATGGCCTGTGAAAAAAACAAAATCCAGAGTGATCTACGTAATCATTGTTGTGCGTAGGAAGCCTTGCCTGGGCTTTGTTGTAGGGAGAAAACCCAGCTCTGGCAAAGGTGAGAGGGAAGGAATTTCTAATTGCTGTAGGCTTCTCCTGTGATTCATTTTTAGTTCACATACCAAATGACTTCAAACAGGTAAAGAAAATTGCCCATCTGATGCACAGATGGGAAGGCCCTAGGAAGATTTTGATGCAAAAAGGTAAGACTGCACTTCCAGGAGAAAATTCCCAAACAATCCTCACATGTCCTTTATTTCTCTCCTACTCTGGACACTTTGGAAATCACATAGAACACAGAAGGCAAACATCATGCTGATACTGTCAGGTGCTCCCAGGCCTGCTGTGAGGCTGCACTCCTCAAAACAGGCAGTACTATGTAATTTGCTCACATGCTCTGTGCTGTCAAGTGAGCTGTGATAGACATCTCTGAGATGACTTCATTCCCCCAGCCCCAAGGTGGGGAAAGGGGGGTGTGACAAACTCAGTCAGACTCCCTGCTGCAACTTCCAGTGGCACCAACATGCTTTAGGTCACTCAGACTGTCACAGCCAAGACCCCTACAAGTACCCTCAAACTGTTGCCACTCCATCTATATCCCCCTGTAGTGGCATTTTGGTTTGGAAAAGCTTTTTTTTTAGTTTAAGATTTCTGCTCTGGCTCTTTTTCAGCTGAATCTCTAAGACACTAAAGGGAAAAAACCCTCCATTTTCCCAAGTATAGGCACCATTTTTCCAGCAGCCACACTACCCACATAACCACACCTGCTCTCAAAGTCAGTGCATTCTGGGATTGAGCTGAGAGATCTCCAAACTCAGTGAACAGCAGTCACACAGCTTTTGCTATCTCAAGCACAGCTCCACATTTAAACAGTTTTTTCTCCTCTGTTTAGACTGAGGACTTTTGGAGCAGCTGCAGAATGATCCGATGGCTCCGTACACCTTTGGGATGTGCTGAGCTGGGGACTCTCCTCTGCTGGGGACCTTGCTGGGCTGCAGTCCTGGAAATGTTACACAGAAGAGAGATAGTTTTGCCCATCCAGCAACGATGTGGTAAGCTGACTATATCCAGTGATGTGCATTGCAGGTGAAACACTGTTGTGTTGAAGGTAAAGGGCCACAGTGATGTTGCCAGGTAGGTCAGTGTAAAGGCACTGAGTACAACAGCTGAGCTTTGGCCTGGGTTTCCTTAGGGATTCCTGTCTAAAGCACCTTCCCCTTTCTGCCCAGTGGGGCCAGGAGGGTGGGTTTGCACTGCAGTACTGTGGGGAGCCCACCTTGGGGTGCACGTGGGGAGTGCCACGGGCTTGCCCTCACCAGAGTGCTGGGGGCAGTTCCTGTGAATTGCCCAAGGAAGCAGAAGGAAGTGCAGCGATTTTCAGCGCTCTGCAGCATGGCAGAACACGGTATTTTAGAGAAGGAGATTGTCAGCTGAGGGCCAGCTCCCCATTCTCATGTATATCCAGTATTGCTTCACCCAGCTCCTGGCTTCAGGCCCTCAGAATTACTGCTGGGGTCAGGATCTGCCCCTGAGCATCTGCAGGTTGAGCCATCACACAGAAACGAGTGGGTGAGCTCTGGAGGGTGTGCGTGGTCAAACAGGAGCTGCTCGGTGCAGGCTGTGTGGAGGAGAGAGCAGGTGAGGCCCAGGGCACTGTGCTAAAGCAAGCAGCTGCCCCCAAACCCTCCTAGCACGTGGCAGGACTGCTGTCCTGGGCAGGCCTGCAGCACGTTCCACACCCCGGAGGCAAAACTGAGGCCATGTGCTGCTGAGCTGTGCCCCGGGCCAGTGAGAGCCAAGGACAGGAGCCACGGCACTGCTGAGCTGTGCCCAGGGCCAGTGGGAGCCAAGGACAGGAGCCACAGCACTGCTGAGCTGTGCCCAGGGCCAGTGAGAGCCAAGGACAGGAGCCACGGCACTGCTGAGCTGTGCCCAGGGCCAGTGAGAGCCAAGGACAGAAGCCATGGCACTGCTGAGCTGTGCCCAGGGCCAGTGAGAGCCAAGGACAGAAGCCATGGCACTGCTGAGCTGNCTGCTGAGCTGTGCCCAGGGCCAGTGGGAGCCAAGGACAGAAGCCACAGCACTGCTGAGCTGTGCCCAGGGCCAGTGAGAGCCAAGAACAGGAGCCATGGCATTGCTGAGCTGTGCCCAGGGCCAGTGAGAGCCAAGAACAGGAGCCATGGCATTGCTGAGCTGTGCCCAGGGCCAGTGGGAGCCAAGGACAGGAGCCACAGCACTGCTGAGCTGTGCCCAGGGCCAGTGGGAGCCAAGGACAGGAGCCACAGCACTGCTGAGCTGTGCCCAGGGCCCGTGAGAGCCAAGGACAGGAGCCACAGCACTGCTGAGCTGTGCCCAGGGCCAGTGAGAGCCAAGGACAGGAGCCATGGCATTGCTTGTGCCATTCTGCACATGATCAAACTGTGCTCTGCTATGTTTCATCAGACCAGGCAGGGGTGCTGGGGGTCACTGGAGCTGCTGTTGGCTGAGAAGGTACCCCTTAGTTTTTCAGGGGGACTGTTTTTTCGTTTGTGTTGGTATAAATTAGAGAAAATTCCAGATCTTGGCATCATGGGACCAGCAAATTCTGTTCTTTTTGGGTTTTCTCCTTAGACATGCTCCCAAAGCTTTTGCAGTCAAACACAGAGTGACCATAAACACGTGGCACCAGGAGAAACAGTATTCCCTTTCTGGGATTGCTCATGCAATCCCTGCTTCAGGTTAAGTCTCTGGGGAAGGAGTGGAGCACAGGGAGAATGTCACCACCTTAAAAAAATTATTTGCTGAGGGCTTTCTTGGAAGGGAGGCACAGACACCTGGGTGCCTGCATGTCTCAGAGGCTGACAAACTCTAACGATTTCCAGAAAAGCGGTATCCAGGCCTTTCCCTTCCTTCCTTCCCAACACCCTGGCTACACACTTACATCCTCTCTGTTACAGCAATCTTGATTTACATCAGCAGGAACCAGAGTCACACATGCCTCACTTCAAAGCTCCCTCCCTGCCTGTGAGGGAGCTGCTGATAGCAGAAGATAGTGGTGTCTGCAGCTCCCAAGTGAAGTGAAAGTCTGATGAGCTGCCCAGACAGACACCACTACGGTTTGAGTCATTACCCTTTTCCACCTGTTCTCAGCTGGAGGGATGAGAGAGGATCACTCATGTTCAAACACCAGGTCAGCTGTGCCCGCCCTGGCAAAATAAACATTTGATGTCAGTGAACAAAACTAATGGGATGGTATTTAAGATACTTCCTTTCCCTTCACGCATTTCTCAGGGGTTTTATCAAAAGTAAAGAGAGTGAATAATAAGGCCCCAGTTGGCACTCAGACTCTGCTGGAAGACACGATGTCCAGGCATGCTCCAAGGCCCAGCAGCTGTCAGCATCCATGGCACTTTGTCTCCACAAGTCCCTGCCTATGCCCCAGATGCTGTGGCATGTCTGGGGATGGCATGGCAGTGCTCTGGCCACCCCCTACTCCACAAGCATGGACAGTCATCAGAGGGGCAAAAAGCTGGCACCAGTGTCACCTGTGAGAGATGACATCAGGTGCTGTCTGAGCCCAGGCCATGCTGGAGGTTTTCAAAATCATGGGCAAGGCCCAGAGAAGACCAGCTGGCTCCCAAGGCTGGCATTTCCACCAGCAAGAATCAGCAGCCCATCTCCTCCTGCTGCAGTGCTGGCCCATGGCAAACAAGGTCTGCTCAGGGCAGATGCCAGGGAAAGACTCTGGCTGTGCCCGTGAGTGCAGCTCCCCACACAGGTGCCCTGCTCATCTCTGAGCTGCATCCTGCTGGCTGGAGGGCCTTTGGGAAGCTCCCTGTCCCCTGGCCGGGCCCCAGCCGGGGTGTCCCGCCGGGAAAGCCGGGGTGCTGCCGGGAGCGGTGGCTCAGTAGGTGGCACTCTGCATCCACGGGGAGCCAGAGCGTTCCCAAAGGGCAGCCCTGCCCCGCCGGCCCCGCTGCAGTGGGGCGGCCACGGGGCGAGCCTTGCAGCCCCCCAGGGTTCTGCTCCTCGCACGCTGCTGGGGATATCCCCCCGCAGTTCATCCGGAGGGCAGAGTCCAGGTGTCCTTACAACCAACAGCCAAGCGCAGTGCCCCTCCCTGACAGCACACGGCAGAGCTGGGGCTTGCTGCACATCCCACCTGGAATGCCTTGGAATGTGGTGCCTAGGGAGGGTGTTGTCTCCAGAAGCAGCCAAGCGGGGCTGGGCCAGGATGCTGCCATTTGGGAAGAGCTCCTCTGATGTCCCACCAGAACCTCCCTATGCTCAATTAGAGCCCATCACCACCTCGCTGCATTTTCTGGACCCCGCAGAGTTGTGCTGGTTGATGACAGGCTGCCCCTTCTTCTTCAAGGCACGGGAGAAGCAGGAGGGAATTGGTGCAATGACAAATTCAAAGCATGCCAAGCCAAATTCCTCGCTGCCAGGCTGCTGGCAGTCTGTGAGACGAGCCATCAGCTGGAGGAGAGAGGGAACCCGGTGAGTCAGATGCTGGATATGCCGTGTTTGGTCTCTAAACAGCACAGGGAACACGGGCAATTGCACTCGGGGCATTCAGCCTTTCCCCTGCTCAGCTGCTCCTTCCAGCTGCTCAGCACTTTGCCAAGTGCAGCACACAGGGCTGGAATGCTCAGTGCTCAGTATAGTCCTCGAACTGAACATTAAAAAACAATTAATTGAAAATGTTTCCAGTGAATCTCTGATTAAAAAAAAAAGGAGAAAGATTTTGTTTCAACATCTGCAAAAAAAAAAGGAATTGATGAGGCAAGCTGCAGTGCCAGGCTGAGGAAACTGGCCTTGAGCATGGCAGGTGGGAAGGAGGTAAATTCCGGGGTGACCTCCCTTTGGCCAGTCTCACACCACCAACCCCACAGGTTGGCAGAAGAGACCCCAAACCCCAAAGTTTCTGCCTTTGGAGAAACTCCACTCACATGCACATGGTCTCTGTGAATGCCAGGCCCTGGGACTTGCAGGGGACTTGTGAGAAAAGCACTCCAGTCCCAGGGGGAAAGGAGGGGGCCCATGGAGCACCTGGCTGCTCCCACACAGAGCTGTAGCCAGAGGCTGCTTGGTGACTGCCTGCCAGTGCTCTCTGACCTGGCAGTGTGGCAGCCAAGCTGGATCTGCCTTTTCTCTATTGCAGCCACTCTGAGGAAAGGCACAGGAAATGAGGGGAAACATGGCAAAACCAGTAAAGCTGTTAGATAATGCCAGTCAGTTTTAATTGCACCATGCACAAAAGGGGCTGTGGGAGGTTTGCTGGGGTTGTCTGTCCCGGGTTAACATCCGAGTGACTTCTTTTCCAGATCTCTTGGGCATCACCTCTTGGGATTGGCATGACCTGGCAAAGACACCAGGAGCATCTGTGTGTGTGTGTAAGAAGGGAGAAGATTCAGTGACTGAGCGACCTGGATCTTTGCCACCTCGAGCAAAGGCTGTGTCAGCTTCCTGAGCTGTGAGTAGTGTTCAGCCCCTCTCACTTACAAGGTCCAGATCCTCCTTTTCCAATGCTGGCAGTTTTGCCACCCACTGCCCACCTCGCTGTGCTGCAGAACCAGAGCAGGGGGGCACCAATCCCTTCCTCCTTGTCCCCCTGGGCTCCTCTGGGTTCCCACCCTAGTCCAGCACATTACAACCTGCTGTCCCAGTTTTTCTCCCACCAAAGCAGTAGTTCTCTCTACCTGTTCTTTCCATCTAAAAGATAAAGGTGGAGGCCAGTCTCTTCTGCCATGCCTGCAGTGAGAGGACTAGAGGAAATGGCCTTAAGCTGAGACACAGGGGACATTCAGATTAGGTGTTAGAAAAAGTTGTTTTCAGTGTTAGGGTGGTCAGGCATTGGAATAGGTTGCTCAGGGAGGTGGTAGAGTCACCATCCCTGGAGATGTTCAAGAGGCGTCTGGATCTGGCTCTGAGTGATGTGGTGTGGTGGTTTAGGGGTTACTGAGCCAGCGATGGTTGGACTTGATGATCTTAAAGGTCTCTTCCAACCTTGATGATTCTATTATTCTAAAGCACTTGTGCTTCCCGCTCCCTCACACAGGGGCTCAGAGGGGTGGCCGTGGTGTGGTGCCCTGCGGGAAGGGCACTCGTGAGCCAGAGTGGCCCAGTGGGGCGCACTTGTCCCTGCCCGGTGGCAGCTCCGCTCACTGCGCTGTTACTCATGCCCGTGCAGGCGGGCACGGGGCGAGGGGCGGCTTTATGGCTGGGCAGTGTTTCTCTGGGAGACACCCGGGGAGAGCGCGGGGCACGGCAGCCAGCAGGCAGGCAGGCAGGCAGACAGACAGACAGACAGGTGTGCCCGCAATAACCCGGCGCGTCGCCGGCACCGTGATCCGCGCTGGGTGCGCTGTGGCCGCCCCATCCCTGGCAGTGTCCAAGGCCAGGCTGGAGCACCCTGGGATGGTGGGAGGTGTCCCTGCCCATGGCAGGGGTGGCACTGGATGGTGAGCTGTGTCCCTTCCAGGTCCGCGATCCCGCGATCCCCGATGCCGCGGTCCCCGATCCCCGATCCCGCGGTCCCCTAACCCGATCCCCGCCCCGCCCCGCCCCGTGACGCGCTCCCGGTGCGCGCCCCCAGCGCGGCCGCGCACAAAGCGGCG
>VWZD01002618.1:155369-216454 GCA_013396695.1 Sakesphorus luctuosus
GTCTGTCTGTCTGTCGGTCTGTGCCGCCGCCCGCCCCGGGACCGACGATGCGCGCTGTGGTGCTGATCGCCGCGCTCGCCCTGCTGGCAGGTGCGTGCGGGGACGGGACGGAGAGAGGGGACAGCGCGCCTGAGGGGGCAGCCTGAGGGGACAGCCTGGGCAGACAGCACACCTGAGGGGACAGTCTGGGAGGACAGCGCACCTGAGGGGACAGCTTGGGGGGACATTGNCGCCTCAGGGCGGGGCTCGCGCCTGAGGGGGGCTCGCGCCTGAGGGAGCCGCGCGCCGCGGCCCTTGGCGGGAATGGCGCTGAGGCGATCGAGGGACCCCGAGGCGAGTGAGGGGGACCCCGGGGCGGGCAGGGGGGCCCGGCCGGCGGGGCCTCTCTGCCCCGCTCACCGGGCCGTTCCCCTCCCGGCAGCGAGCCGCCCGGCCGGCGGGTCCTCGCCCAACGCCACGGAGCCGCAGCGCCGCGGGGAGCGGCAGCCCGAGAGCCGCGAGGGCGAGCCCGTGCCGGGCCCCGACTACGAGGAGGATGAGGAGGAGTACGAGGAGGCGCCGCCCGTCCACCAGTACATCGTGGACGACTTGATCCGAGGTGAGTCGCGGCGCCGGGGCTTGGGGCTCGCAGCTAAGGAGCCTCATCTTAAGGCTTATCTCTTCTGTAAGGGCTGCTGTGCTTAGCTCGCGGAGTACGGAGCAAAAGCGTGCTTGTGCTTGAAACTGCTGCTTTGGAAATAGCTGTCAGGGGTGGGAACTGAGCGCGAGAGTGGCCAGAGTGTGTGAGAGCTCCAGGTTAGCTGCTAACTTGCTGTGTGTAGCTTTGTCTCCTGATAAACCTGGCGGGAGGGCTGCGATGAGCTAGAGACTACCAGCTTAGCTTGGAAGAATCAGTGGCATTCATTGGTTTGTTTTACATCAGGTTATCTGCCTTGCTCTAAGAGTTTTCTGAGTGTTTTCTCATGGTGGCTTATTTGAATTGGAGTCGACTGAAATTTCCTGGGAAAGCAGACACTTAAGCTCCTTAGGTGGCTGCAGGAAGGCTTGTTAAGGAGCTTTAGGGCAATGCTTCACTGTCAATAACTGTTGTGTGTATTTATTGTAGCTTGCCCACTTGCTGAGCTGTGAGTAGCCTGGCTGACCGTGGGGATGGGAGGATTTTGTTGGTTCTGGGCTAAGTACAATTGCAATACAAGCCGGGTATCTACAAGTGATTTGAACATCAGTAGGTGTGAGTAGGCTGGTCCTGCTGCCTCCAGGGTGGACCTGAGTGCTGTTTTTCCTGCGGGAACACCCTGGGATATGGATGAGACTGAACAGGAGGGGCCACCTTGCTGTAGATGGCCTGTTGAGAGAAATGATCGACTTTTGCTGAAGTTTTTCACAAAGACCTTCGGGGGAAACAGGCTTGTCAGTGTTATCAAGCAGTTCAGCCTGTATAACTACTGGCTTGGGTGACTTAAGTGTTGTCTAACTGCACAGAAACCAGACTTGTTACCGAAGGTGGCTGGTTTGTAGACCAGCTCTTCTGCTTGGCATGAGGTTTATCTGTGGAGCCTCCAAGCTGTTATGATTCAGCTTGGGATGGCTTTGCTGGCCATGCAGCTTGCAGACAGGGACACAGATCAAGCTGACAAGCTGAGCCTGGGAGAGGGAGGAAGGGAAGCTGTCTCAGTTATGAAAGCGTAAACCTAAAGATCGAGTTGGACGGGACAGAACAGGGGCCTCGGCTGTCAGGAGCGAGCTCACACTTCCAGGGACAGGAAACCTTGCTGCAGGAACAGTGCTCCTCGTTTACATATTAATATAGCTTATACCATTTTAATCAGACTTTGGCTTGCTGAAGGCAGTTTTGCTTTTAAGTAACTTCAAGCCAGGCTTGTTGCTCTAGAAGTTAAAATGATCAGCTGTCTAGACAACAGTGAACTACACCTTGTTTCTTTGTGTGGGCTCCTGGCACCAGAAATACAGGGTTAGGAAGTAGTTAGAGCCAGTTGTGCCCTATTGTGATTGCCTGTATGCATAGCGCTCTGGGTGAAATATTAATCATCCAAAAATGATTTTCACTAGGTCTGCAGAACACAAGAGGGAATTGGAAGTGTGCTGTGTAGAGCTCTGCCGTTTCTTGAGACCTATTCAAACTCTCCTGGGTGGCTGTTACTCCTGAGTAGCCACATGTTGCACTGAGAAGAGTTGTGCTATGGGTAGCAGTGAAGGGGTGGATTCTTTAAAGAAACAACAATAAAAAAAAAAGCCAAAACAGTTTTTTTGCCTTACTCTAAAACAGTTGTCAAGCTTTGCTGCATGGCACTGCTCTGCTACTCCTGACCCTTAGTCAGCTTGTTCTCCTCAGCAAAGGGAAGATGATTGCCCTTGCTTAAGTGCAAGGGCTACTAAGTCACCAGGACTTTAAACCACACTCTTCTAGAGGTTTGTCCTAATTGAGATAATGAGGGGCAGCAGAAAGTGGCAGAACAAATAACCTGACTCTCATGGGCTCTCTTGCCTTCACTCCTCTCTGGCGCTTGACATCTCTCAAAAAGTAGGAGAACTGGAAAGGAACTCTCTCCCACTGAGGACAGCACTGCAGGTTGTTTAGGAGAAACAAGTCTGCTAAGCAAGACAGCAAGCTCTCTTGCCTCTGCAGGTGCCCAGGACTATCCAGCGAGTTACAATGCCTTTCCTCACTGATGCAAATGGAGAGTTGAGAAGCATGGAGGATATTAGCCTTGTATCGGAGCTGATACAAAGCTAGGGGATGGCTTGGCTCAGCACTAACTCTGTGTTCTTTACAGGCCTTTGCTTGAGCCTCTGCATTGCACTCAGCTGTACTATGCTGTGAAATGCTGCAGTCCTTCATCTCTGCTGCTCTTCATCTGCTCCCACTGCCTCTGCTCTGCATGGCACAGCACTTAAGGGTGGCAGAGTTGTGCTTGAATGACCTGCTGAGCTTGCTGCTTGTGCTGGGTGTGAGATGCCCAGGTGCACGCTCACTTGCATCCTCTGCTTCGTGGTCCCAGGTTCTCCTGCAATGACCATTCCCCTTTCTCTCACCACATTCTCTAATTCAGTTCTCTCAGAATCGTGCTTTTTAGCACTTGCATACCAAGTCACCATATCGTTTTTTCAGTTGAACCTGTGGTTAAACCCAAGTCTACAAAGAGGGGGGGTGAGAAGAATGCTGGCAAATCAAGAAGGAAGAAAAACAAAGGCAAAAATAAGAAGAAAGGGACTCCTTGTGAACTGGAATACAAAAACTTTTGCATCCATGGAGAATGCATATACCTAGAACATCTCCAGATGGTGACCTGCAAGTAAGTTCCTTGTCCCTTGTGAATTATCTGTGGTTGCCATGAGCCAGTGGCACTAAAGGGCTCAGAGGAAAAATCAGTGTCAACTTGGCATAGCTCCGTCTCCTGCCGTATTTTGACTGAGAATCTCTCTGCCATGTAAATTAAGTGATGATGGAATCTGAGATGCATAACAAGCCACTGAACTCATCAGTTGGTCATAAACTCAAACCAAAAGAATGAAAAGGCGTGTCTTTGTGGAACATCACACCCAAACTAATCTTGACTTGTTGAAATGCTGACAAACCCTGTGCTAGAGCAGTGCCTGCCTTTCATGAACAAGCTCTGAAGTGAGCATCTTGAGATTCATGGGAAACTCAGAAGATGTCTAAGTCAGGTTTCAATGTGTGTGGGTGTCCTTGGCTCCAGACAGCACAGGAGCTGATAAGAACATGTGTTAATATTTACTTGCAGGTGTCATCAGGATTTTTTTGGTGAGCGCTGTGGTGAACAGTTCATGAAGACTCAAAGGAAGAACGATGTGGCAGACTACTCCAAGACTGTGTTGGTAGTGGTAGCTGTCCTGCTCTCAAGCATCAGCTTCATTACTGTACTTATCATTGTGATAGTGCAGTAAGTATTATCCTCTTTGGTGTCTGTCTGCCTTAAGTGTGACTGGGGCCTGTGCCCAATAACTCGAGATGTGCATGGCTCATCTGAATTACCTGTGTGAAAAGCATCCAAAAGACATGAATTCTTATCCCAGCTTGGACATGTCTGGAGGGTAGAAGCAAGGTCTGTGACCCTTCATAAACCAAGAGCCTTTGTGCCCCTGCTGCAGCCAGGCTAGTCCGAGTGCCAGCGGGAAGCTGAGGGGGAGCATTAGTGCTGACCCAGCAGTGCCTTCCCTAAGCCCTGTGGCAAAGCCTGTGAGCAGTGGTGTGACAGCCTTGTGCATGGCTGTTATCCAACAGCTGGGTACACAGCTGGAGGGAAGGAAAGGGGGCTTGGGGAGTCCATTCATTAATGGAGGTTGCTGGGCTGCAATACTTCAACTTGGAATGGGGAGACAACTGCTGTTTGTCCCAAATTCTGCTTGCTGTTAAGACAGAGGGAACAACTATTCCAGCCAAACCAGCTGCTGGCAGGTCAGTGTAGTGGGTCATCAGAATCCAGGGTCTGTCGTGAATAAATTGTAAGCTTTTCTGGATATATGTTTCAAGCCATATATCAAACTATTAGAGCAGCCCACCAGTTCTGCCACTGCAGCTCCAGCACTGCAGGGCTTGGGATGTTACAGAAACTCCGAGGTTCGGTCTAATTTTAGATCTTGATGAGGTACATCAACTGAATTGGGTACATGCTGTACCTTTTTCTGCAATTCAGGAAATAAGGTGTGCGTTCATCATGTCAATGTTGCTTCATATTTAGCTCTGAACTCGAGGAATGCTGGGATGAACACTTGTTCTCTGAACACTGCCTCATTCCTTGCTGCTAGGACAGATAACCAGTTCTGTAGTGCTCTAAGGGCAAATGATCATCAGTAGTTTCTGGGCTGCATTTGCTTCGTGTTCTGAACCCTCACAAACCTGAGCATGCTAATCTGTACCCTCATACAAAGAAGCTGCTTGGAACAGTCTCTGGGAAAGACAGGGGAAATCAGTAAGGAGTTTCCTTATTATGTGTTCAAGAGACATATCCAAGGGAACGGACAGGGACTCGACTCGAAGCCCACAGGGATCTGCTGTGGGGAGGAGGAAAGCAGCCTGGTCCTGCAGCTGTTTGCTAAAGCCACCAGGAAATCTGTCACCCAGCAAGTCTGTTCGTGCTTTGCTCAGTCCCCGCATAAACTCTCTCGCTCTTGCTCCCTGCTCTGGTTTAAGCCAAGCCCTGTCTCTGATGCAGGGCTGCCAGCGTCTGCCTTGTGGGCTCCTTGCTTTTGTCATCACATACTGCTTGATGCTGAATGCTTACAAACTGTCCTGCTTCAGACTCCCTGGTGCCAAGGAGTTGCTTGAGGATTCAAAGAACATGAGTCCAAATGCAGCAGAGAATGTGGAGGCAGGTGACAACAGGGTTCAAAATCACCTCTAACATGCCGTAATTCCACAGGGTCAGAAAAAAGTGTCCTCAGTATGAAGAGAAAGAAGAAAGGAAAAAACTCCGACAAGAAAACAGAAATGGCCACGTTGGTGTGTAAATGGGGAGAAAGCAGGTATGAATGCTGACTTCAAATGCCTCCCAAGCTGCTCACCTGTATGAGAGTTGCATGCTTGTTTTGCAAAGCTCATCTTGGCTTCTAACACTGGAAGTGCTTTGAAACACATGGGTTACATGTGAGCTTGGGTTTGATTTTCTGCTTTCTCAAAAGTGTCCAAGTTGTGCAAATTGTTCAACAGCTCTGTTAGATTTCTGGCTGCTGTCTTAAAGACCAGGTGAGGATAGGAAGCTGTACTGAGATAAATGGAGCTGAGAAGAAAGAGCCCTGGGTATCTGGGCAGAGGCACATAGGGTGCAACAAACAGAGGTAAACTGCCCTCATGGAAGATGGTGCCACAGCCAAGTGAGCCATCAGCTCTTAGAAGAGAAGTACTGAGCATTTTCATGTCTTCCCTGCAAGGAGAGCTTCATGAAGTTTCTGGTGCTTAGAAGCTATAGACCAAGACAAAGCTGGCAGTTCTGTGAGCACCACAGGTAGTCTCTCAGGCAAGTTTCATGCTGTCAAAGCAACTGAGGCCTAGAGCTCCTTGGCCTACATGGATTGCTTCTGAGAGTGATCTAGTGGCTTTTAATGAGCAGGCAAGTTGGCCTGTCCTGAGCCCAAGTATATGGAATAGTAGAATAGGAGTTACACTATGAGCTGAAGGAGGAAACCATGAAAGATAGCCCTGAGAAGTTCTGGCAGAGCTTTGAAGCTTTGCTTTGCCACATGTCAGCCATAGATGTTTTCCAGCTTTTCCAGTGCCATCTGGAGGGTTTTGCTCAAAGCTTACTTGAAGCTGAAGAGTATCTGGTAGAGTGTCCTCAGGGGTGTGCATGTCCTTAACCCCTCTGCCTTACATGTAGGTTTGCCATGGTTCTAGCACAAAGGACTTGTGTCTTGGGTGGTGATTAACGTGCCTGGTCTGCCCCTTACAGAACAATTCTGAAGTGGCCATTGCCAAGCTGCAGGGTACCTCTGGCTGACTCATCCACCTGGACACTGTGTGCTGCAGCTCTTGCCCCTAAGCCCTGATTCCTCAAGACAGAGGCTGCTGCAAGGAGATGCCAACAGGCCACTTGCTGCTGAATCCCTTGCTGGGGAGGACAGTTACCGCTGCATCTTGGCACAACCGTGTGGAAGGAGCTGGCGCTGTGGGGGACAGGACCTGCTGTCAAGACCTGCTAGAGACTGCTGCTGAGCCCTCCCTGTCTGTGCTGGAGCTCCAGTCTCTGCTGTTGTGTGGATGGACTTGGTTCTCTCAGCAAGTCTCCTTTGGCAGCTCTAACTCTAAGGGAGAGAGCCTGTTGCCGCTTGCAGGAATGGATAGAGGGGAGAAAGTTTCCTTCCTTCTACCAAAGTGAAAAAGGGAAGAGGTTGGGATGGCTTCTCTCCCTAGACCTCGGTGGATGAAAACCCTAATTCTGTTGTCACTGTGCTCCCTGTCGATATTTGCTTCCAAGAGCTTCATCTCTAGTTGGGACTTGCAGGGCATTGGTGACAGACCTTGGTCAGGCACGCCGGGCTTCTGTCACTGTGTGTGTGAAGTAATCCCTCTGAGTCCTGTGGGACTCGTGGTGTGAGTGGAGCTGTCCATCTGTGTGTGTGCTAGCCTGAGCTAAAATTAGTGCCTCAGGATGCTGAGACAGTAAAGACAAGACCTGAAGCTTTGTATCTGAAGGAAAGATCCATGCTCAGACTGGCTGATAAGCTTGGACCCATATGTTGTAAACACAGAGCTACTTCTGTTACCCAGGTACTTGTTGCTGCTTTCAAGCAGTGCCTAAAGTATAAAATGCTTCACATCAGATCCCTTCAGTTGAACTTGATCAAGAACCTGTTCCTCTGAAGAATGAAATTCAGGCACTGGCACTCTGCAGGCAGTGGTCTCTTGTGCTTTACCTTCTGGTGCGAAGAACTCATCTTACCTCACTCTCTTCTGACCCAAGTGTCCTTGGTTTCTGAACTGTCCATGCAGTCTTGAGCACAGAGTATTATTTAAGTTCAGTTTCTTCTTGGAAGAGTGGTTGTGTTCTGTATAAACAGAGCAGAATTCTTCTGGTAGCAGAGAAACACCATTAATTGTCAAGTCATATCTGTAAATGTGTAAATATTTATTACTGTATTTAATATTTAATGTTTCCATAACAAACTTATTTATTTTATAATTAAACTTTTTACATAACCTAATCATGGTAAGATTTTTTTTCTTGCTCTTGGGAGTACATTGTAAACACTTGAAATTAGAGCTTGGTTTCTCCTCAGAGCAGGAATTTCAGTGCTTAGGAGCACCAGGTAGGGCTGTGAGGAGCTACAACCCTGTGTCAAGTATTGGGTGCTCTTACAAGAGTGCAAGTGTTTACTAGCAAAGTATAGAAATGCAAGTGCCTGTTTCAGTGGGAAGTCCATTTCATTCACCTCCAAAGGGATCTTCTCCTCACTGGATTAAGGAGAGGCTGAGTGAGCCATCCCCCTGGAAGGAAAGGCTCACACTGGAGCCTGAGCCAACAGGTGGCCCTTTGCTCTGCACTCCGGAGCTGGGCACATTGAATGGGGAGAGCCTCTCGTCTCTGTGGTCAGAGAGAATTCGGACAGCAGCTTGAAACTTCATCTTAATTAGCTGAGGAAGGGCAGCATAGCCTCAGGCCTGTGGCTCCCATTGCAGAGAGGGAGCCTTGGCCTCTACAGTTTGCTTGGAATTTCTTTTCCTCCCTGGTAGTTACTAGTCCAGCTGTGTGCTAAGGTGTCCTTTAGGCACTTCTAGCAGTGAGCTGGGGTCCAAGTTCAGAGTTGCCTGTAGAAATGACTGTCAAGTGGTGAGTTTGGCTTTAAAGTCACAGAAGGAGATGGAGAACTATGTTTTGAGGCCCTTTTTTATAAGTATCTTCAAGAGGTGTTGTTGGCTGTGGCTTAGCTGGAAGCAGAGCTAAGATGAAAAAAATACAACTGGTTTCAGTTAGGGCCCAGGCTGTGTATCCAGTGTAGGACTAGGGCTTAGTCCTGGCTTTGGTTGCAGAGATGCCTTAGCCTTGGCCTTGGCCTCCTGAGCTGGCCAGGCAGTTCCCAGGCTCTGAGAGCAGCCAGGGTTCTGTGTAGCTGAGGTACAGGTAAACCTATTGCAACATCTCTTGGGAAGATGGTGAGACTTCATTCCAGGGAACTTGCTTCATTACCAAAGTAAACAGCACTTCTCCAAGCGGCTTTTCCACAGACATTTGCTATTAGAGCTCTGGCAAGAAAAGCTGTTTCTGTCAGTCCTGCCAAGCTTTTTGCTTTGGAGTAAACAAACTCAATCTTGGTGGTAACCAAGCCATGGCCTACTGAGACTGGGCATGGATTACAACTCCCTTATGAAAGCCATTAGACTCTTCTTCCAGCTTGTTGCTGTCTCTGCTGGGCTCTGTTCACATGAGATGGACCAGCGGACAGAAGGGTCAGACTGTCCTTAAGAAGCAAGCCTGGATTCCTTCTCGTTTTGTGAACAAAGCTGTGCATACCTGTCGTTCCTCTGCTGGTTACACCTTCTGGGAGCCAGCAATCCTTGTTTGCTGCAGGTCTGGCTTTGCCTACACTCCAGAGCGTCTCAGCTCTGACAGCTATGCCTGTGAGTGTCAGAGGGAAACAGCTCAGGGTTGCTCGCTGTGCATCCAGGCCCAAAGCCAAGGAAGCAGCATTGGTGCCCTTCTCAACCAAAGGAGACCTGTGAGGTGGCACATCCTAAGGCCAAGGTAGAGAAATGCTTTCAAAATACATTTTCATAGTAAGGGCAATAGCAGTTTTTCTTGAAGAAGTGCAAGTGTACATTCATGGGCTTTTTGTGTCAGAAAGTCATAGCTTTTTGCATGTGATTCAGCAAGTCAGCATTTTTTGACTGAAATAACTCAGGCAGAGCTAAATAGTCTGAGAGTCTGATGTAATCCAGCGTTTCCAATATGTTTTGGCCTAGATGTCATACCCTCATTCCAGCACCAAGCACCCTAATCCAGATAACACCATCATTGCTTCTGACTGCCTTTGGATTCCTGCCTGTTGATGCTTTGGTCCAGACCTGGGAAAATGCCTTCCATCTTTGGGTGTGATTTTCCTTACCGAGCTGGCAGGGAGTTTGTGCTTGGGCAGCAGAGAGCAGTGACAGGCTGATTTAATTCCTGGGTGATGCTTGAAGCCTGCTAGTCTTCCAAAGGATAAGGAAGTATGTATTTTATCCTCAGTTACTCTCCTTTTGCTTAGGAAAGGAAACCTCTCAGGCACTGCAGGTAACCAGTTGAAAAGCCAGTGAAAGAAATTACCTTTACATGTTTCAAGTGATGAATATATTTTAAAATGTCTCTATTAAAGCACCCACAGCTCCTGTCAGTGCAGGGTCTTGGCATCTCAGAAAAATCTCTGATTTACAGTGCATTGGACAGACCTGCCTTCCTCTGCTGACCTCACTGCTGGGATGGTGATGTGAATTGTTGGTGATGGAACACGAGATCCCTGCCATGGGAAAATACTAACTTCCCTTTCAGTGTTAAAGACTTACCTGGGGTAATTCCCATGAGTTCTTAAAGGGCTGTATTTGAGCTGAGTTAAGAAACTATCAAAGCCAATAGAATGGAACAAAATCCTTCCTTTTATTCAGCACTGGGAACATGGGGGATAATTCCACCAAAGATGTTCAACCAGACTTTTGTGTTTCCAGGTTTATATACTTAGTTACAACTGAAAACCCCTCCCCAAAGTTAAGCAGGATATTTTGGGTGACTTCTAACAGGTCTAATGGGCTGCTCTTATCTGTGCAGCTCTGTATTTCCTTCTAACTAAACAATGTTACAGCTTCAACCCTCAACCTAGACAGGTTTTCTGATTTATTTCTTAAAGTTCATCTTACAGTTACAGGTTAAATTCCTCTTTTGTTTAAAGCTGTGCATGGTTCAAAATTAATATAAAATAGTACACGTCTGATTAAAAATTAGTGAAGACCATTATAATTGTATGGAGAAGGGATAAGATCCATTTTCTTGAGGGGTCCCTGTATCAGATCAATACCTCTCTATCACCACGACTATTAAGGACAGGCACAGCAAGGAATGCGAAGGCCTAGTGAGGTATATTCAGGCATGGCCCTTGTGCTGTGTAAGTGCACATGACAGTGCCAGTGCATACCAGAATCAGGGCCTTTCGTGGGCCCAACAGGAAGCACCTCCTCCCTGTCTGCACTGGGGGAGACTGGAGGGAATACTGATGCACTCTGGGCTGTGGATAAACCAGAAACCCTTGCCAGGACTTTGAGAAGCTCGTGTTGGCAGCAGCAGTAGGGAGAAAAGGATCCCCTTAGCATGGCTGCACACTTCTTTTCCTTGGTCACATTTACAGTCTGTCAAGTTTATGAGACACCACATAAAAAGATCTGTTGCCATTAGCTATGTAGTCATGCCTTTAGATGATAAAGTTAAGGTTTGAAAGAAGGCATGAGATCCACAGACAAAAACGCTCATCAGTTTCAAACCTCTAATTAGATGCACAGAAACTGCTGTTGTAGGTACGAGCTTGGAAACTGCAAAAAGGAGTTTTGTATCTGGAGAGGTCTCTGCAGATGTGAGGGGCTTTCTGCTTGCAGTGAAAGGTGTGCAGTGACTGCTTTTATGCCTGCTCCTTGGTTGTCTTTTTAAAAAAGCCCCCAGAAATAAAAGATCGTTAGCACCTTTTCCTCTCTGTTCTATGTCCATTCCAGCAGTGCAGACTGGAATTGAACTGGTTTTTCTGTGGGCTGGCACAATTTGCATAAGAAATCACTTACTGCAATGCTAATGAAGAAGCAGTGCAAGACTCAAAGATGTGTGTCTGTTAGATGTGTGTCTGTTAGCAAAGCTAAGGCAGGACAAGTTAGTGCTGGGTGTTGAGCAGTGCTGGTGGGAGGCTTGGTGGGGGTCAGGCCTGTCCCACCTGGGGCCCAGGAGCATCAGCCTGAGTTTGGTCATGGATTTAAGGGGTGCTCAAGGAAAAGAGCAGTGTTCAGGAGATGCCTTTCTTTTGCTGGGGTCTGAGACGTTCAGTTTTAAGACATGATTAAAGCTTTTTGTAATTCTTTTTGTTGAGATTATCTTGGCTTGTGCCAAAAGCACCTCTGTTTCAGAAGACATACGTGGGCAACCGAGGCCTTGCTGGTGTATCTGGAGTATAGGTTGAACACGTGGCTTGACTTTGCATCCTTCTCTCTGCTCAAGCACTGTTGCTGGTTTTACCTGGTTCTGAGCACACTTAAACCATGCTCACTGTTAGGCTCTTTCACCCTCAGGATGTGTTTCAGTCCAGGCTCTGCTGCAGTGTGTCCCATAAAGCTGTTCCACACTGAATCCTAAGTGGGAGTAGGATGAGGGTTGCCACTGAAATAACTCTGTGCGTTTCCATCTCGCACCAGGGTTGCACAACAGGCCCCAAATGAATCCCACTCGTACATCCCAAGCAACTGTGCTACGGTTCAACAGGGTGATTCAACATCCCCAGTCTCACTGGTGCTGGGGAGATGCTCTGCACAATGGGAAACACAACAAAACAAGGCTGCTCATGTTTTCTTGGGAGGAGCCAATTAATAACAAGCATTATCTTCATCAAGTGTTCCCAACTTTAATGAAGGCCAAAAGCCTTTTGTCCCCTCGCTCAAATTTCGTCACAGCTGTCCCCTGGGCTCAGCTTGCAAGCCAGTCTGGAGGGTGCTCTTTGGGAAGCAGCCAACTGGTCTGCCAGGAGATTGGATCCAGTTGCATCAGCATGGGAGCAGGAATGCTCCCTGGGCTGGCAGGACCAGTCCTGACTGGTTTTCCAAAGCTCCTCCCACAAGAGCTCCTGCAAGGACATCCACTTACCTCACCAAAACCTGGGTGATCCAGGGATCCTGAAAGTGGAACAGCTGTTACCTGGCAAAAGCAAGGAAGGCATTAACCCTTCCCTGGGCTCCAAGCTTGGTGACAGAGTGAAATGGTAAGTGAAACAGCACAGAAGTGCTACCAAGCTGCCCTGTCTCTCACCCTCACAGGTACAGGACTATCACAGACTGACATCTACCAAAACAGGCATGAGCCAGGCCCTTGTTTAGTGGAAGATGAAATCAATAGGTCTGTGCTGATTAACAGCTGATGCTGCAGATAACTTTATGGAAAGCACTTTAGCCTTTCAGAAAGGCTGTCTTGGAACGACTGCTTCGTGCAGGGTTATCAGCACTCGTGACTTTACCATGAACCTTCCCATCAGCTGTGGTGCTCCAGGGATGGAACAGCTGCAGTGTTTGGTCTTTGGTATGAGCAGTGTTTCAGTATGAAGCTTTAGGGGAGCTCAAAGTGTCAGTGTGCACTGGTACTCTTGTGCCTCAGGTCTGAGTACCTACAGTTGCTCAGTGCTGTGAAAGGACTAGACAAGGCCCTCCCTTCAGGGGCCCAGTCCCTGCAGATGTTTAATTACACAAAGGACTGGCTTCTGGTTTAGAAGCATGGCCTGGGAACCTAAAGTTTCACACACCTCTTCTGAGCAAGGACATTTATGGCCCCTAGGACCAGAAGGGATGAAGTTCAGTGTGTGACCTAAATGTTACCCCAAAGACTTTTGAGAATAGTTGAGACTTAAAACTTTGTTTCCTCTCCTCATTTTTAGAGTCAGCTTCATGACTGGGGAGGTTCATCTGACAGCTGTAGCATGGCCTAAGCTGGAAGCCTGAGACCATGAATTAGAAGTTATTTTCATTCTCAGCAGGTAAGTTCCCAACTACCATCCAGGCAGCACAGGAGCAGGATATGGGCTGACATTCCAGCCCAGCTGATCTTGTGTGCTCTGAAGGAAGTAGGACAGGAAACAGACAAACCCTCAGGCCTGTTGATGAAATATTCCTATGCAGTAGCTCCCAAAGTGAAATGTAGGAAGGCTCACAGTTACCACGGGAGGAGGAAGCAGGGCTTGGGGTGGGGGGGCAGTTTGCTAATGCCACGACCTGAAAGAAACCTGACAGTTGCTTCTTCAACCCCTGCTTTGCTAATGACTCTTGGAAAATCTTTCTCCAATGCAAAGTATCTGGGATGACTTTGTAGCACAGAGAACACTGATGAAACAGATGGTATCACCCACGAGCGTGGCTGAGCGCGGCTTGTACATGTCTTGGGGAGAAACAGGATATGGCACACAACTGAGTGCTTTGCATTGGGTGGCTGTGCCCACACACCCTCTGCTGTGACCTGGCGTGGCGTGTCTGCCTGGCCTCCCAGAGCTCTTGGATACAGTGCTCTGCTCACGTGGCTAATTGCAGTGCAGAGGCCTGGCCGAGGGCCTTTGGGCCACAAGGCCAGCAAAGAACTACTGGGAGTGGGTTTTCTCTGTGCTGCTCTGCCAGGAGAGGGTCACTGTGCCTGGAGTGTGGCCTCCTGGCACCTCCTGTTCCTCCTTGCTGCACTCTGTCCTGTAGGCAGTGTGGTATCACTGTGAGTGTCAATAGCTGTTCCCCCCATACGTGTGCCCTTCTGAGCTGTGTGTTGCAGTGTGTTTCCTCAGGAACCCCAGCCCTCTGCTTTCCCTTCCTCAGGAGGCTGAGAGTGATGCTGCTTCACATCTTTAAGCATCGTTTTCCCACCCCCCCTCCATCAGATCTGTGCAATGTACTGTACTTTGCCAGGGAATCAGCACAGGTAAGGTGGGAATTCATCCCTGGCACAAACACCTGACAGTTGCAGGATCTCCCATGAGCCTCAGCTCTGCATGCACATTTCTACCTTGTGTGATTCACTTGTGAGCACTGAGAGTCCTGTTAGTGTAACAGCACCTCTGATGTCCCGTGCCAGCCACAGTGGCATGGAGATGCCTCTCCTGGACCTCTTTGCTGTGTCCTTCAGGCCTGTGCCCTCTCACCTCTTCCCCACTTTGGGTCCAAAGCAGTGTGTTCTTGGCTACTGTGGTGTGGGGAAGGCTGGCTGGAGGTTCCAGCAAGGTGCAGGCAGGTTGTGCAGTGTCTGGGGTGTTACCTCACCCTATGGAGCCTTCCTTGAAGAGATGAAGCAAACAAGACCTCATCACACTGCAACAATAGCACTGTGTGACCTCCTTTCGGGGCTGTAGGAAACCAGCAACAGGGCAATGGCCAGTGCCTCATGTGTCCGGCAGGCCACACAGCTCCTCGAGTGCTCATGGAATTTATGACTTCCAATGCATAAACCAGCATGGATTTGTCCTCTCTAATCAACCTTACTCTGGTCAACTCTAGTTCATTGAGCCTTTAAGGTTCTTAAGGTTTTCTGAGTCCAACAGAATCAGAAAACACTGAGAGCACAGGAGTTAGTCTGGAGACTTCGTGCCACTCTGCCCAGTGTCACGGAAAGGTTCCTGTCCCACTCTGGCCAGCCAAATTCTCCCTTGGTGATGTGCCCTCAAAACAGACCTGTTTCTTCTCCACCTCCCAGCTGATGAGGTGTGAGCTGCAGCATACAAAGGGGGCACTGAGCCAGGCTTGGAAAGCCAACCTCTGTTCATATTGTCTTCCTGACGCAATCCCACACCTGCCTGCCAGTGCTGGTGCAACCAAAGTCTGTCTGCCTGTGCTCACTGCCTGCTCTGAGCCATATTAGATAGAATTTCAGCTGTCAGAGTTTGGCCCTAGAAGAGAGAGTCCTGGTGAAGGTCTTAGTCAAGTCACGCCTTTCTCAGAGGTGTCTCTTGCAGCCCTGTAGGATTTCTGGTGAGTCACTGGAAAACAGGAGGTGAAGGGAATTTGCCGTGAGAAATGCCATGCAGTCATCCATTCCCAGCCTACTGCTGTGGGTTTGTTTCCTTCTGTGCTACAGCACAGTGTGGAGAGTCCCTGCAACTGGTTCTCACCCATCCACTATTTCAGGATCTAGGTGTATCTCCTTAGTAGCAAAAATTTATATAGGTTAATTCCCACACTCCCAATGAATGAATCATTAAGGGAACAAAGAAAGGTGCCTCCTTTAAAGTATCACTGCCACCTGCATTATGAACATACGCCCAGGTTTACCTGTGCATATTTAACCCCTTATCAGAACAAATAAGTGACAGTCAGCTCTGGCACTGGCTGCACCTCTGACAAGAGGAAACACATTCTTGCACTTGAAAGTGATGTGCAAAACTCAAAAGAGATGGGAAAAAACCCCAAAGCCCCACAGAGGATTCATTTAAGGACGAAGCTAGACCCAACCAGAGGTATGTCCCACCTCCCACAACCTTTGGTTTCCAGGCATGTTGAGGAGGAGCAATACCCTGCAGAAATGCTCAGCATCTCTGAAACTGAGCTGGAAAAGTGTCCCTCCCACTAAGAAACCTGAAAGCCTCCTGGCTAGTAACTGATGAGCACATGGAGGGGAGCAGCTGATGGTCAAAGCTTCCAGGGAGAGCAAATTGTTTCTTCCTGAGTGCAAGTAAGAGCAGCATCCCTTTGAGCTGAGAGCTGCAGATTGGCCCGACCTGCAAGGGGGAAGAAGGGGATGGCTCTCTCCTGAGTGTTTTTCCCACTTGGTTGGGTTGTCAGTATACAGTCTGGAAGAGGTGTGCCCCAAGGATGTGAAAGAAGATAAGCCACTGAACTGTATTAGCACATGAAAGAAAAAGCAGTGGGAGCTTCCAAAGGATGGCAGAGGTTCAAAACCTGCTCACTGAAGCACATAGTTGTGGATGATTTTACTGCAACACACTCCTCCAACCGGAGGTGTGGAAATGTAGCGTGAGATGAGAATGGAGAGCTAAGTGAGTAATGCCAGTGCCATTCTTAGTAAGGAATCCTATTTTTAGTACTGATTGGCTGGGAATATAAATGGCTTAAAATCAAAGAGCCAGTGAAAGGAGAACTCCAGTGAAAGGCACTGACTGCAAAGACCAAAGTGCAACTTCCCTCTAAAGATGACCCTGAGACACATGATGGCAAACACTGAATGGTGTAGGCTGTTTGGCCACGCTCTGCACTGCTGCTGAACCATTCCTCTTACTTTCAGGCACTGTTAGAGGCAGGGTCCCAGGCTGTTCTCTTGGGCCCTTCTCTGCAAGTCAAGTGCTCTGCTTCCAGAGACTCCATCCAGCACCCAAATGAGAGCCACTGGAATAAAACAGATACCGTCTCTCACAATGACTCAGAAATGGATAGTCTGGCTGATGGTTTGTAGGTGTGCTGCAGACATGGCTGTGATGTCTGAAGAACTAATGCCCTGGCTCATCTCTAGGAGATCTAGGAGTCCCGGGCAAGTATCTGGAGGCTTCATATTCTAGCTGGACACCATTTCCCAGCAGGAGAGGAGGAACAAACTGTGGAAACCCTGGGAATCAGTGGGACCTACTGTGTCCTGCACTGCCTGTTCTGACTGTCACTTTGTCTCAGTTAACAGACATAGAGGTGACTTTGCCCCTTCGGATTTTTCATAGTCCTTTTGCATAAATAACAAACAAAATCTCTCTCTTCATTGTCATGCGGGAGCAAGGCTGTGATCCAGGGCACCTTTCAGAATGGCCTTTGCTGTAAGAGCAGCTGTCTGGATGTTGGAGGTAGAGGGATCCTAGAGGTGGTGCAGAACCACTCTGGAAAGCCTGTGGTGGAGAGGGAAAGGTTTAGGGGCTTCTTGCTTGGTTTTTCCTTTGCTGTACCATATCAGACACACCATTTGGGATTTCTCTCCTCTTCTGAGTGGTGGGATGTGGTGCAGAACGAGGCAGTTCAGGCAGGTGGGGCAGCCCTGAGCCCCACACGGAGCACAGCTGGTGTGCTGTGCAGCTCAGGGTGAGCACAGGGACCCCGAGTGACCTCCCTGCTGTCAGCAGCTGCACCAGATACTCAGGTTCACGTGAGAACCTTCAGGTATGTGAAACAATGGGTGTGATCTGAAGGCTGGTGTGTTTGTTTTAGAGGTAAAGAAACACCGTTTAATACTTGGATTGTTTTCCTTCTATTAACATAACCTCACATGTGGAGACTCTGCAGGGGAAATTCTGCCCCAGGACCAGCAATGAGGGCAATTGGTGAAGGACCTGGCTGCTGGTCTGACAGTGATTGCAGCTGGGAGGTTTATTGGGGACTGCACTGCTTTTCATTCTTCTGATCACAATGCCTGTCTAGCAGATCTGTGAAGCTAGTCCAGGAAAAAAGGAGTGTTGCATTAAGGTCTGATTTCACCCTTTTCAATCCAGAAATAGTTCATTTCTTTTAAAAACGATTATTCAGCTTTTAAATTTGTTTTTTTCATTTCTTGTAAAATGAAAAACTCACAGAAACACAGTGTTTTGTTCCAAATAAAAGAAGACATTTTGTTTGAGCTGGAGTTTTGTCCTTGGGTGTGTTTTCTCTTGCTGAGGTGGCAGGAGAACACCCACGGCGAGGTGAGAGGTGTCCAGGCTGCCCAGCAGGGACAGGACACAGCTATGCGTGTGCAGGCACCTGCCCGCTCGTTCCCTCCACGCTGCACGCTATGGAAGGTGTCTTTGTTTGCAGTAAGGTGACACAGGCCTATGGCTTTGTCCTTGCTGCTTATCCACCCAAACACACCTCAAAGTACAACGCAAGGGACTATAAATAGTTTGGGATCCTCTGAGGCAAAATGCAGGTGCAGCAGAACCACGTTGTTGGGTCCCAGTTTCAGGGTGACACCACGAGTCCTGCTGAAATCTGTGGATAATTTTCCAAAGCCGGGAGCACACCCTGAAGTCACTAACTGTGGTGTTCCCACACTCATCTCCACAGGGCAGAGTCGGGCCCATGCTGAAGACTTCTGACAACGCTGCTCTGCAGTTGTGGATCTGGTCCTGTCACCTCCTGTGAACTCAGTAATGTCTCACCACTGAGACACTGCAAGACCTGGCAGCTCTGCTCACCTCCAGTGTAAGTGCTCAACAGATACCCACTAGGAACTAAGTAGACAGCATAACTGCTGAAGAGGCCAGTGCTCTTAACATCAAACAGTGTCAACATTTCATTGGGGAGGTAGGAAAGTACAGGTAGATAACTGCACTCATGTTTATGTTTACCTGGGCAGTTTGCAGTGTACCAAGTCCTGATGTTTGTTTGTTCTTTGTTTCCCCTGTGATTGTGTCTGTGTGCAAATCCCTGGGGTTTTTTAAGGTGTGCTCCAGGAATGTGGTGAGTGAGAGGAAGGAGCCCTGCTGGGAGGACAGAAGCTCTTGGTTTCAGCAGGAGACAGTGAGGAACTGCCATGAGTCTGGGTGTGGAGGAAATGTGTCAAGACTCTGAGCCAGGGCTGGCTGCCACTGAAAAGCAGGGAAAGCAGGAGCAGAGTTGGAAGGGTCTTGGTGAAGCCACGTGACAAGCACCTCTGAGGTGGAGCACTGTCAGGCACTGTAAAGCCAGCCCACAGAAAGATAGTATGGTAGTGGAGATGTGGAGACTGCAGAGATGGGCAGAGTCAGGAATGATACCTCTGTATGTCAGCACAAGGCTGCTCTAGTGCAGCCCAGAAGCTGGGCTTTTGTACTGGCTTAAACTTGGGAACAGATGGAAAATGGCTCTTTTGTGCACCAGCAAGTTCCACCTGGAGATGCCAAAGCATGCAGTTTGTGCTGCACTAACCTGGACACGTCAGTGTTGCTGAGCTGCTGCCCCAGCTTCTTCTGCTCTAAGGGTTGAACTGTGCAGCCAGGCTGTTTCTTACTGCTCTGCAGCCAGACAGCTCAGTGGTCTGAACATCCTGCAAGAGGGAGATCAAAAGCACTGTGTCAGCCTAGCTGCAGGCTGAAATGAGGCTTTCATCCTGGTCAAGCAAAACCACTTGATTGGGCTCAAACTAGCCCCAAAGAAATATTCTGGGAATATTAACATATTGTGAGGCAGTGAGGGAGTTGCTTGACTTCCTTTTTTCCCCTCCCTCCCTTGTCTATTTGCAGGAGCAGGTATTAGTCAGGACAAAGGAATGAGGAAAGTGCAAGACATCATCTCCTGATATAAATGACAGGGCCCATCCTATAGAAAGACTCATGTTCTTCCACTGAGGATGCTGTGTGGGTCTTGAAGCTGTGGCTGGGCAAAGAATGAGCTGCAAAACCCCCAGCCCTTTTCTCCATGAATGGGAAGAACCCCAAACTTGTCAGAAGTTACTGAAAACTGTTGTGAGGTGAGGGGCCATTCAGAGCCTGGGTGATGGAGCAGGGAGGCCATGGAATCTTTTTTCACTGCGGGTGTGTGTTCAGGAGCTTGGCCTCCCTGGCACTGACCAGGGTGTGCAGGTACCAACTCTAAAGCTGCTCACAACTCACCATATGTTTTTGCTGCTTTTCACTTCCCGGAGTCCAGCAGATTCTGCACTGGCCAAGGACTCTGCAGATGTCTGCGTTTGGGGTTTTTCCCTCTTTCTGACCTGGAATCTGACTGCAAGGCAGTCACAGGAGCAGCTGTGTATGTGCTGCTCGTGTGCCCTGTGCCACACGTGCCTGCAGATGTGACTCGCTGTGTCCCTGCTGAGCACAGCCAGGGAAAGGCCCTGTGTGCCCCAGAACCACCCAGGCACTCCCCTGTCCTGGGATGGCTCAGCTCTTCTGCCAAGGTGCTGTGCCTTGCTTGCAGAGAGACCAGGTGGGTGTCTGGGGACTGGCTGGCCTTGGCCCTCCAGAACTGTCCCCCAGGAGCCACACAGAGCTGTTCCTTGCTCCAGCCAAAGGCAGGAACAGGTCCCTTGGTTCCTTTATCCCAGCTCCACTGAGATATTTCAGGCATGCATGATATAATGACAGTGTGCTGCAGCCCAAAGGTGTGGTGGAAAATCTGGTTAAGCACGCTGGCTGAGCTCTGTGGATCCTCAGCTGGGACATGCTGTGAGGCAGAGCTCAGCACTGTTAGCACAGCAAAGACAAGAGCTTCTCTCTCACTTGAGCCTGAAGAAACCACGTTTTTCCATTTTGATTTTTCCGTCAGCTCTTGCATCCCTACATAAATGCTTGCCTGTGTGTTTGTATTTTTAGCTGGTAGGTGTTATCTCATGTTTTTATTAGGATCATCTCTTGAAGCCCCAGTTGTACAATCCCACTGGTTTCCTTTGGGAGCAAGTCCTTCTCTCTCAGCTGCACGGCCCCTCTAGGCTCAGACTGCTGCTTACCCCAGTGCAAGTCAGGCCAGTACTCAGCCAGGTTTCCCCACAGCAGTACACTGCTTTAGGAGCATTGCTTCCCTCCTTCTTATCCTCTCTGGCCCAAGGCAGAGCAGCCATAAGGTCCCCAAAGTCCTGTGTTCCTTGCAGGGGGATGGGCAGTGCACAGTGGGGGACCTTGCTCTCAGGGGTGTGTTAGGGCTGAAGGAAGTCAATGAGGATCTACTCTGTTACTCAGTTAAAGAAAGTCCAGCAGGAGATCCAGTGGCATAGTTTACTCTGTTGGGTAAAAGCTCAGAAAGGAAAAAAAAACCTGCTTGCTTTTCTGAGCTAATTAGTTCATGTTTTCCATGGAAAAATGGAAATTTGTCAACTGCAGAAACTGCATTTGCAGTGGCAACTACAAAAGGTTCAGGATTTTAAATATGTGACCACAAAGAATTTTTGAACAAAGGAGAATAAGGGAAATGGAGAGAAGCTGAACTTGACAGCCCTCTTGCCATGTAGTCTGACCTGTGCCACTGATGTTTCCTTTTGTAAGGGCTGCAAGTCCAGCGTGGTTTGGTGTTGGATTTGGGCCAGGGAGGGAGGCCAGCTGTGCCCAGGCTGTGCTGGCAGACACACACCTGCCCCCTGCTCTCCGTGGGCTGGCGGCTGGGGACACGTCCCCGCAGACTGGGCTGTCCTGGCCCTGCAGCTCTGTGGGGAGATCAGAGGGACGGAGATAAAGATCACAGATAGAGCTAACTTCATTAACTTAGGTTTCTTCCAGAGGCTGCTGGGGCTCTGTGGCTGTGTGTCCTTGGGTTGCACCATCCTCTGGGAGTGAGAAATCCAAGCATCCTCTCTCCTGGGCCTCGGGAGGAGAGCGCTTCTTGTTGGTGCTTGCGATGTTCCATGCACAGAAACCTTCAGGAGGAGGGGATGCAACTGCCAGGCCCGCTGGCTGGCATGGGCTTTATTACTCAGTGCTTAAGCATCCTCGTTGCCTCGGTTTCTGTGTCTGTAAAATGAGGTGAATCACCCTGAGCTCTTTCCTGGAAGAGGAGAAGGATGAGAGTGGAGAGAGGTGTAGGTGCTAAGAAACACACCTGATGTTTAGCAAGGAGGCTGTTACTCAGAGGCTGTACTGAGGAACAAGAAGAGATTCCCTGTGCTTCCAAGGGCTGGGTTTGAATCCATGTCCTTAGAACTGCCCTTTTGGTTCTCTTGCACTGGGAAGACCATCTCCCCCTCTGTAAACACACCTGAGTGCTTGCACAGAGGAAAACAGTCCACATCAGCATTCCTCACTTTGTACTCTTCCTTTTGATGAACCTTAGTATTTCTTTACCTTCATCCTCTCAAGCACTCAGGGCTCTTCCCACCTGGGCACTGTGAGCTGTTCATGGAAACAGGCCCTTTATTCTGCCATGTCTTTACCTAAGGTATCAAAATGAAGCCTTGCATGGGTGACAGGAGAAGGGAAATACAACACCTAAGCCAGTAAAGGACACTTGGAGGAGGACAAATTGCTGTAGTGGTGAATGCACCCTGGCTGATCTGCGTTAGGGGAGCATTACCTGGTACCAGGAATCAAATCTGGTTTGCGTTCTCTTTGGCAGGTGGAGCACAGGCACACCAAAGCCTCAGGAAACCCTGATTTAAAGAAAGAGCCTTGGCTCAGCATGTGGCAGGGACTCAGAGCAGGAAAGGCCCCCAGATGAGCCTGTACTTGCACCTGGGCAGAAGTTTCTGCCAAAGGGAGCAGCAGGGAGGTGATGTGTGACACCAGCCCTTGGCCAGAGCCAAGCAGAACAAAACCCCTGGGTCCTCTTACAGAGTACATGCAAAAGGGGACATGTTCCTCAGCCCAAGGGCTGGGAAGTAGGAAAGTGCTTTTAAATCAGCCTTTTGGAAAATGGACAATTCAGCAACTTCATCTGTAGAATCTTAGTCCAGAACTCTGAAACCATGGCATAAATGTTGGAAATTTGCTTGTGTAATGATGCCAGGAGTGGCCAGACTGATGGACATCTGCCCCTATGTATTCCCTCCTTGAAGTCACAACTCTGTATCACTAAGAGCAATAGTTATTAAAATCAATCAGGGAATTATGATAGCCCCAACAACACGAATTATACTTGTGCATGGAACACCAGTGTCATATTTGCATGCAAATGAATCTGTGTTGTTTATATTGTGTTGCTATTTACTGTGAGCAGTGGTAATTGCTGGGCTGGGCAGGAGCTGTGCAGGTCATTTTGAGCCTGGATTCTGGAGGAGGAGAGCCTGCAGAGTGTGGTATCTGTCCCATGATTTACCAGGCTCCTTTTAACAGCTTATGAAGGCATTGACTAATTTCATCTACATTTGACACAGTGGCAGAGGTGTTTGTGGTGAGGAGGTTAAGGGACAAGGGCAGAGGTACCCAGTGAATTAGGACTTGTTAACTCCTCTGCTCAAAGAACAGCCTGTTTGGAATTAACCTCAGGAAAAGCTCCTTCACTGGGCCCAAACCTTCCTGCATCACACGGTGATTGTTACCATGTTTCACTGGAGTCCTGGGAATCGTTTTGTTTCAACTTGCTGCACAGGGGCCTTTGTGTGTATCTTCCAAAACAGCTGTGTGCTTACATGTTGGTAAAGGTTTGAAAACCAAATCAGATCAAAATTTCTGAGCTGCTTCAGAGAGGAGGCACTTTGTCACCAGTGTTGTCTGCAGAAGATGGGGGAGATCAGGAAGAACTGCTAGTCTGATCTTTAGAAGAGTGCAGCCAAACACAAACTCTGTTTTGTCTTTAGAAACCACTGATCCTGAGTGCTGTCAGTACTTGGAACTTGTACAGGCCCCATCCTTCCACATTAAATCCAATATTCCTCTTTTTCAGCCTGGAAGATGGAGGTGTTGGAAGTGAGACGCCTTAGAACGTGAGCAGAATAACCAGAACACAGCACTGCATGTACAGCACAAGATGGTTTTACAGGGTAAGGCTTCCTCATAGTTGCAGCTCCTCCAGGGAGGTTCAGCTCACATGGCAGAGCAGTTTCTCACCTCAGGACCATGAAGTCATTAATAACCATTACCAGGGCAGCAGGGATCAGGTCTCTAGGCTTTCTCCTGTCTGCAGCACTGCACATTCCCAAATAAATATGCAGCACAGTGACAGTCATGAGGTGCAGTCTCAAGAGCAGTGATGTGAAGTCCTTGCTTTTGAATGCCAGCATCACACATTTGGAGTTAAGGTCACAAAGGCTCTATGTGAAGCCCAGGAACTCCTTGTCACGGCACAAACATCAGGTGTGCCTCTGCAGAGAGTGAGGCAGGGGGTTAACCTCACATGGCAGGGGGAGCACTGCTCTCAACCTGACAAAGGAGAGCAGCAGACTCCATCCTGCTCAGGGGCTGCTTGTGCACAGCTGCTCTCAGGGCCAGAGCAAGGGAAAGCTTCACTTATGTTCCCACTGTGGATGGGGACAGATCCAGGTGGTCATGGCCTGCAAGCCTGGAACTTCTCCTTTCTCAGGTAGGTCTGTGTGGCCTCTCCCTGCCACTACATGTGCAAAATGTCACTCTGCTGTGCAGTCTCTCTGTGCCAGATAAAGGAGATACAGTTTTGACCAGAATAACTGTAGTGAAAAAAATAGCCCCACTAACAAACCCCACTTTTTCCAGGCAAACTTCTGTGCACTTACCTGACACAGGCCCAGTGGGTTTGTTAGAACACTCATTATAGTTCTGTTGAATAGTTCAAGTTGATTTTGTTCTTGCACGTTCAAAACACAGAGTCGCTTGACACTTTTTTTCTGCATTGCTGCATGTCTTTGAATTTCCAGTATAACCAGAAGTGTTCCTAGATGGAAATAGCAGGAGACCAGAAAAGATTAAAGGCCAAGGTACCTAAGGGGAGGAAAGCAAAACAGGGAAAACAATAATTAAAAAAAGTTTATTTTCTTTCCATAAAAATATTTCAATGAAGTGCTTTTCCCCAGCACTAAGATGATGTGAGGGACAAAGAGGGAAGATGCATTTTATAGGTAAAAATTATGTAAAATAGCTATTATTTATTACCTTGCTGCTGCTATTTTTGTGGGCTTCTAAGATGAGATTTGAATGGGGAAACATAACTAAATGAAACACTCCCAGGACTGAGCCTTTGCCTTGTACTCCTCATCAGCCTAATTCCAAGCAGTGTGAAGTCTGTTATTTGACATTACCTTGGAGGCAAATTTTTATGCCAAATTTGAAATAAAAGGCTGTGATTTATATTTCCTACTTTTCATCAGAAACAGGGAATGTGCAAATCAAACAGAACTTCCTGTTTCCAACATTTCAGCAAGAGAATGTTTCATTTTGCCTTCCTCTTCCATTGCAAAAGAGAAGGAAAAAAGATGCACTTGAAAAAGGATGGATCCTTGCCTTCACAGTATGTCTGCAAGAATAAGAATTAAACGTGTCTGCACATGACAGGGTCTTAGTGAGGCCTTTGACTCACAAGTGGGAACACTTTGTATTGGGACAGCTGTTGTTACTCCTCCCTGCTGCAGCCCCCAGAGGATCCCACCCCACGGCAGGGCTGTCCCAGTCGCTCAGGAAGCAGCTCAACTGCCCCATTTACAACCAAACAAGTCAGGTAGCACCCCATTGGATTCCCCCCCTCACAGTGTGGCCAGGAGCATGAGAGCTGCCCTGCTGTCAGAGCTGCAGCACAGGGACATCCCCCTCAGGCTCCGGGCACACACAGCGGGTCCGGTGACACCCTTGTGAGGGGTGGCCCACCTGTCAGAAACTGGTGTAGCTCATGTGAAAAGGTGAGATTGATTCTTTTACAATGGCCTCAGCTCTCTGCTCCTTCTCCCCTGTTGAAGGAACACCATTGTGCTGGGCCTTTAATTTAGAGTTGGGTTACCAGTCATATTTCTCTTGGGAAAAGGGAAAGTGCTTGGACACTCAATGTTTACGCCGAGCTGTCTGGTTTTTGGAGTGCAGAGATACAGAGATGTGAAACATAGTGGAGGGGACAAGTCCTGCAGGAGAAAAGCAGCACCAAATGTGACCAGCCTTGCAATTGTCACAGCTACAGCAGTGGTGGGGATCGATTTAATGAGAGTGTCAGTCATCGGCTGGGCATCAGCACAGCCTCTCGGTGCTTGGCTTCCAGAAGGAGCCACAGGTGCCGTGCTGCCTCTGGGTTCCATTTGCTGTTGGAGCCACCCTTTGACACCACTGCAGAGTTTCTGAGGAGCTGTGGCCGAGCTGGCACTGGCCCTTGTGGCACGCGAAGTGTCACCTGGTGTGGGTCCCCCTGCAGCGCATCCCGTGGCACCGCCGCTCTCCGCAGAGCCCTGGAGCAGCCATGGCAGAGGCTGCCCGTGCCCTTTCCAAGCTGCCCAGCCAGCTCCCCGTGCATTTCGCTGCAGCCATCAGCACTAGCATGGCTAATGGGCTGCTGTTTAAATGGCTGTAATTAGGCTTCAAAGTAACCATTATGATGAAAGGGGGAAATCTCACATTCCTCTCCACTCTATCATTTCAGGGTGTCTGACAGCACCCCAGAAAGACAAAAGTGCATCACTTGATACCACCAGGGCTACCTGTTTGCAAGGAACATCTCACTTTTGCTGTATAAAGACCTTTTTTTCCAGGAGAAAAAAATCCGTGCACTTGTGAATTCAGTACTCTATTCTCTCCATTCCTGTGGGTTGTTATCTACCCCGCATGTAAGCACTTTGCAAATATTTGACTGGAAACGACAAGAGATAAGGACGGGTGATAATCTGCCCTTGCTGCAGCAGGCAAGCCCCTAGCAAGCTGCAGAGGAACTGCAGGGATGTTTTCGGTCTATCGTAGCCTAGAATGAGTATGGTGTTATCTGATAGCCTGCCTCGTCTATTCACTCATTTATCCACTGCAAACTGTATCTGAGTGTCTGCAATGCTGGCATTTATTTATTGCAATGTCCTCTTTGTCCCCCATTCCGTGTTGCAGACAAACTGGGCTGTGCAGCAGGAGCAGTGCTGAAGGTGATGCTGCTGGTCTCCAGTGCCAGCACGGGCTCGGCAGTGGCTCGCTCTGGAACAGGCTCTCTTCCCTGCCGAGTGTCTCCCTGCTGGGAGGAGAGCAGGCTGGGCAGTCCCAAGAGCAGCCCTCAGTGGCGCTGCTTCCTCCAGCGCCGTTTGGGAGGATATTAGCAGTTTCCATCCTCCTCCTAATTCCACTGCCATAAAACATCCTTCTTACTCATGAAGCAGAATACCTAGATCCACCTTCTTGCCTCCTGGCTAATTACTGTCATTATCTGGCTAGACAAACTTGTCATGAGATTAGAATCTCCTCACAAAACAGGGTCATCTCAGGAAGTTCTTGCTATCCGGTTTTGTGTAAATCAGTCACCTCTGCAGCGGAACGGCAGCTCAGATTGTTGAGAATTCACACGCTCCCAGGAGGGGAGCAGAGGAGCATTTCCACACAGGAGCTGCTTCAAAAGGAACTGGGTGTTCCCACTGACATCAGTGGGGCAGAGCATACGCCCACTCTCTTGCACCTGCTCAAGGAGTTGTCCTTTAAAGATACTGAAAAGAACTAACCACTGGCAGCAATTTCATTGCCTGGATGGATCATTACTGTAATAAAGTCGTTATATTCTACTTACCTTCCCCTGCCCCGCTGTGCTGTGGCAGTTTCCCTCACCAGAGCTCTGCAGTGAGCTTTGGCATGCACAGAGTAAAGGCAGAAGCCACAAACTGACCCAGGCATTTTTTTGGTTTTTCAGGGCTTTGGGTGATTCCAGCTGCAGATCCCAAACTCAAGTAAATTCAATCCCCGTTTAGAACAGAAACTCAGCGCTGTGGGCACTGGGTGGTTTGCCCCCAAACCTGCAGGGCTTTCACACAGGCCCTCCTGGGGCTGGTTTTTTCCATGTGGAGAATGTAGGTCTCCTCGTGCTTAGGCAACTGGAGAGCCAGGCACCTCTTACCCAATTCCCTTCCTGAGGAGGTGAGCAGCAGGAATCCTCCTCCCATAAACCCCTGGTGACACTTCCCTTCGCACACAGGGGCCTGGCGTGCTGAGAGCACTGTGTCAGCAGAGCACTAAATAACTGGATGGCATTTTCACAGGCCTGTGGCATCAAGGAAACTTGTGTTACCCCACCAGGCTCCAAAACGGAAACGCACAGTTAGAGGTGACTGTAACCCTGGCTACAGCTAAACAAAACACTCCCTCCCTCAGCTATTGTAGCAACCTGAACTGAGATGGATCTGGTTGTCCTCCGGGTCTATGATGCTTCAGTGACTCTCCTCATTCTTTTGGGAGAAAGACACAGTGCAGTGTGAAGGTTTCCATCTTGGTGTATCCTGGGGCCTTGCTGCAATCCACTCTCTGAATGGTACCTTGCAGACTAAACCAGTTAGATTGTCCTTGAGCTTTTCTCTGCCCTACATCCCTGTGATGCCCGTGTCTTTTACAGATCTCCTGTTGAGGAACTCAGAGACCTTGGTCCATGTTGTACAGACTAAACTGAGGCTGGTAAACACCAAGCTGAAAACCCCTCCATTCCTTCCTCTTGGTGTTTCTGCAGGACTGGTGCAGGGCTGTGCAGATGAGCGTTCAGCAAAGGGGGGCGTGCACACATTCTTAGTGAGCAACCCTGAACAATTCCGGTTCATTCCTGTGCTCAGTGGGGCAGGAGAGCTGCCAGGTCCTCAGGGCAGCAACTGGCTGCCCTAATCCTTCCTCTTCCTACAGTTTCCTGCCTCACTTACACACTATTGTCCAAATTCAGCAGATGTTGAAGCTGGGATGCTACACACAATAGTGTTCTCCTCTGATTCATCCTTAGAGCAGGCCCTGTCCTGTGTAGGAAAGGAGGCAAAATACAGTATTACCTGTGTGTGCAACAAGGCTGTTTCATAATGTGTTCACTCAAGAGAGCCAAACGAGGGCTGTACAGACATGCTATTTCCAAAGGTACCCAAATAAATGAAGCTTCCTACTTGCTTTTTAATGGCCCTTTTTGGGGCAGATTTGTGACCCAGCCAGCTCTGGGGTTAATCTGGGTTGTGCTTGGGAGTCTGAGGAGCTCAGGAATGAGCATGGTGGGTGAGTGGTTGTGTTGGAAGTAATCATACCTTTGTGTAGCAATGCTGTGACCTGTCCCAGGGCCAAAGGAGAGGGTCAGAACTGAAAAAGGGTCTGTCAGCTCAACTTGGTCAGTCCTAGAAGAGGCTTCTTCAAAACCACTGGTTCTTAAATCCAGCCTGTGCCTGGATTATAGCACCTGTAGCAGAGGATCTTCCTCTGTTAATCTCAGTTAAAATCACTTTTTTCATACTATTGTAACTGGTCTCCATTGCATTACCAGGTGTGCTGGTACAGCCTAGAGGGAACAGCACATTCTAGGGATCAGGTGGTGGCTGCAAGGATTGCCAGTCAGCCCTCCAGAAAAGGCCCTTAGTGAGATGCAGTCTGAGGCTGGGACTGCCTTTTGTTCCTGCTGAGAACAAGTTTATGAGCAGGCTGTTAAGCCAGCAGGAGCCACTTCTGCATCCCTTACCCTCCCATTGAAATGCTTCTCCTTTGGTTTCATCAGCTCTTTGGGATATCTGAGAAATGCTCAGGGTCACTCCCCCGGGTAACTTGTAAGAACAAGCTGTGCCATGTGCCCTCAAACCAGGGCATGCATCTGAAGTCTTACCCTCAGCTCAGCTTGCTGCTAGTGACAAGGAACAGTTAGATCAGAAGATACTGCTCTGAGAGTGCCACGTCTGTGAAAGGAGCAGGTTGTTCCTATCTTGTAGTGCTGGCAGTCCTGCTCTTGGCAGCTCTGTTGGGCTGCAGAGAGGTCAAATAGACCACTAAACACCTAATGGGGAAGGGCAGCTCCAGCAGAGCGGTTGGAGGGACAGGGGAAAAGACCCAGTTTACAGCTCGTTGGTCGAGGCACCTGCCTGAGATAAAGCTCTGCTTCAAGTCCTGTTCTGCTGGTTTTGGGTCTCCAGTGATTCATTTCTCCCAGAGCCACCACCAGAGTGTGATGGAGCTGCTGACCTCCCAGGTCATGTTCCCCTTCCTCCATACCACCTCCAGCTCTGCTGGTGCTGTGATACCATCAGGGGAGTGAGGGTTTCAGTGCTGGCTCTGACACGTGTTGCAACTCTCAGCACCTGTAGGCTGTCGAGGCAGCAAGGGCAGGTATTTTGTCCTGGCAGCGAGGCCCTTGATCAGTGCACAGAGAGGGACAATTGCTGTAGTGTGGGGACGGGTTAAACACAGGTTTGTGATCTTTGCTTAGGCAGGAGCGGGGCAGAACCTTGAAGCTGAGTCTCCCATCCTCCTATAGACTTCTGCTAGCAAGGTCTCCTATTCCCTCTGATGTAGCTTAGGATGGTGAAGGAGTGCCTGGTGCTGCAAGTTGCTTCAAACTCACCTTCTCTGTCAGAAACTTCCAACTGTCCAGCGGTTTCTTGTACCTGCTGATCCACACAGCTCTGTAACCATTTGGGATGTCTGGCAGAGCATAAATAAAATATATGGACACACATAGCAACCAAACCCACCTGTCAGCTCAACGTGTAGGTTTTGCATTGAAGATGTAGAATAAATTAGATGTCAAGCTGCTACTGATGGATGCACAGTACCCAGGTTATCCGTGAAGCTTCCTAGATACCCACCCTAATCTTGGCTATGACTTAGAAATCAAAGAGAACAAGACGTCAGCTTGTGTTCCAGCATTATTTCATGTGTGCTTGTTTGTGCAGTCTCTACTGGCCTTCCAATGAAAACAAAGCAGTTGTGTCTGCAGACCTGAGCACTCACATTTTGTGGGGAAATGCATCATTTTAGGGTTAGTTTGGTTTGTTCATCAAAAGCAAGGTGAAAGCACTCTCCAATTCCCTCCCATCTCTCTGGCTGAGCAGGCTCAGCTCAGTGGAGAGGCACGAGGCCTTGACAGGAAGGTTGCAGCCCTTGGCTGGCTTTCCTTCCCCACTGACTCCTGCCGGGGGATCGCTGCCTCCTGTTGGATTTGTGCTGGGAAGCAGCGCCCCAGCACAGCCAGACTGGTACTGCATCCCCTGCCTTTCCTCCTCCTCTTCTGCACCTGCCTCCCAGGAAAAAACCTCTCTCCATGTTGTCTCCAGAGCTGGACCTTCCTGCCCCAGCACTGAAGTGCCCGAGCCATGTGGAGTGCTGCAGGGCCACAGCACAGACCTCTTGCAAACGTGCTGAATGGAGACTTGTCCTTCAGCAGCTGAGAGAAACAGCATTCAGTCCTTTCCTCTCCCTGCTGAGGCTTCCCTGCTGCATCGAGCTATTGGGGCAGGACAGGCCGTGCCCCTTCACAAATCACCTGTGTCTGATCCGTGGCAGAAAGCTCTTCCCCCACCCTATTCTGCTGTGGAAAAGAACAGCATTCATTTCCAACACTGCCTCAGACAAAAAACTTGAGGGTTACAAGGTTTTCTTGTTTTCTGGCATGCTACTTCCTTCTCCTGTCCGGAGGATTTACAGTTTTTCCCTGGGGCAGGCAATCTCCCTGTGCCCTCTCCTCCCTCTGTTATCACTTCCTAAAGCCAGTCCCATCTCTGCAAACCCACGGGACAGTGAGGAGGAGCAAGGGAGGGAGAAGAGTTAATGTCACTGATGTAAAACCAAAGTGTTTTTCAGCGTTTGTTTAGTGCTTCACAAACTATAAACCACTCTGTGGGGGTGCTGGAAATAGAGATAAATAAACGAGTGACTTCAGAGACAGTCGAGGGTGGCTCTGCTGGGTCTGTGGGAATCCTCTTCCCCACAGGAAGCTGTGTTGCCAAACAGTGGATATCAGCTCCCTCCTGGGCTGGACACGGGTGGATCATTTCTGGTCATGACCACGTCAGTGCAGAGACAGTGGTCAAATGTTTATTAGGTTATGGACCCAGAACCAAACACATTCTGGTGACATGGTCACAGGCCTTCCTAGTGACCAGCAGTACTTGACATCCAGGTTATGGTGACACATTTAGTGGAAAAAATGAAGAAGGATCCAATGAACAAAAACTTGCAACTCTCAGGAAATGCTTCTGGGGCTGAGCCCATCCTTTTGGGACAACATGTTCCCCCTCTTTGCTGATAGTGCGTGGTAGCTTTCTGCTACCTTGAAATCTGCTTTCTGGAACCATCTCATCACATCCTCAGACCTCACAGCTGGCTCTTAACCACTGTGAAAGGTAATTGCGGCCTATGGCTGAAGGCAAACAGAAGCCCAGGAGTAACACAGAAAACTTCTGTGTCACAGCAAATGCTACATAGGTTGAAGAAAGGAAAATGGGAAGGCAGGAAAAGATTGAGGGGGAAAAAACAGAACACAGAAACAATAGCATTACATTTGCACCATTATGTCCACTAGACTTTAATGATCTCTCTTTGAATGCTTTCAGGTAGTTTTTGAACCAGTTTATACCTTGACTTTCACTTCAGGCTGTGGCAGTGCTTGTAAATGAAGTGTATTTGATAAGGAATTCTTAGGACAGTAAGCATGGCTGGTATATGGCACAGTGTCACTAAACCCTCACACTCAAACATCACAAGCAGAGCCCTCAAAAAACTCCTAGAGTTGGTGTAAACTTGATATGACACAGTCTTTTAGTCTATATATTTTGAACTGCATTTATTTGCTAATCAGCCTTCAGAATTCAGGGGTCAACCATTCCAATATCTTTCTGCAAACCTGTGGGCTACAAAGGTAGTTCTTTTTCCTTTCTTTCTCTAAAATGGAAGGTGAGAATCTCATGTAATTGCAGGATTTTCAGCTGTAAAAGGGAAGGATAGCTCTGAGATGAGAGCACTGTCACCATAGCCCGTCACACTACAGGCTATTTTCTGGGAAGTGCTGCACTCCTCAGCCTTCTGGGAAACCCAAGTTGTTCATTCCCCTTTCCAGTTTTGTTTTGTGAGACTTTTCTTTTGTGGCTGAAGCCTGTGTTTTGCACTCCTGACACTGATGACAGTGTCAGCCTGAGCTCTGGGGAGCAGCAACAGGCTGAGCCCTCAGTCTGTGTTTAGGAGTTCTGCCTGTCTGCTGTGGCACTGCTATGGATTTTTTCCTAAGGGCTGACATCCCTTCAAGCTGCAACACTTGGCGTACTTTATACTTTAAACAAGCATCACTGCTGTCATTATGGTATCACCCTTCAGCCAGATACCCAGGGCAGCCACCTGTCTGTGTAGGGCTGTTTATCTGGAACAAAGGAAGCTCTGGCTCCATCTCCCTCCCAGGACTTCCCCCTCGGGGAAGGACAGCTAAAGCCTCCCATGTCATTCAGACGCTTTCCTCTCGCTCCTTGCCCCAGCCCAGCCCCACAGTTCTCCTCTGCAGCAGCACCATTTATGAGGAGCATGGGCTGGGGGGAATGTCACTCATGCTACAGATGGACAGAAACCGAGCACACAACAAAGAGCTGGGGGTGGTTTCTGTGCAGACACAGGCAGAGCTGCAGTCTTGCAGAACACAACTCTTTCCCCTGTCCTCTCAGTCAAACCCAAGCTTCCTCACTCAGCTCAAACTCTCCTCTTGTACAGTCACAGTGACCTCTCACCCGAGGCTTGCCTGCCCAATTTGTAAACCCTTTAATAATGGTAATCCATTGTCCTACTTTGCACATCAAAACACACGCAGGCCCCTCCCATACAAGAGAACTTTGCAGATGAGCCGTGGGTAAAAAGCACAATGATTTATACAAATGATGCTCTTCAAGGGTGTCATTTCTCTTCCTCCTCAGCAGAAGGAAAAGATTTCTTCCCCTCCAAATCCTACAGAAGCAGTGCTTATAATCAATCACTGCAGTATTAGGTTTATCCAGACACAAGACCACTCTGCTGTGGATGGACTGTGTTGTAAGGATGCAGCTGGCAAAGCCTCAGTGTGTCCCAGTATCTCTCCAAGATCAGAGCCTGGAGAGGGGGCCTGGATCAGCTTTCCCTTGCTGCAGCACTGCCTGTGAGTCTGTGTACTGCATCACACCTCTTTGTCACTCTGGGGTTTCTCCCTGTCTCAAGGGAGCTCATGCTTTCTGTGATTATGGAGCATCTCACACAAGAGGTCTCTAATTTGAGCTGAGCATTAACTAAGTGTTTTCCTGGAGAAAATGAAATCATCACAGCAATGTGTTTTGGCTTCTCTGAGACGCTTTCGCCTCTGGTGTCACATGCAGGGGTGTTGTATCTGTGCCCATGGCAGTCCTCCTGAGCCACAGGTGGTGTTTGTGGGAGCTCCCAACCCTGCAAAGGGGTGTCCCTGCTGCTGGTGCACACTGTGGGCATGCTGGACACTGGGGAGTGGGAAGGACTGTCACTGCAAACACGTGGGCCCTTCTGCACCACCCCTCCTCACTGCATTGGCAACTGCAGTTGACACAGCCAATCATACTTGCCACAGCAAACCTGTTGGCATCTTTTGGATCTATGGAAATTCTGGTGTTGATGAATTCAGCAGCTTCCTCTTGAAAACCTTTATTTGGGTGACTTTTACACTGCCCCCACAGAGCCCTGTTCCTTGAAGTCAATGGGAGACCTGGGTGTGGTGAAAAGTCAAGAACAGACCTGTAAATCAGATGATAAAGAGAAGTGAATCAGTAGGAAATGCTTTTGGGGAACAACAGATTCCTTTCCCATCAATTAAAAGCACAGGGAATGGCCCAGGAATAGCTTCTCTCTGACATGTAAAGGACTGTGTTTCAACAGTGTAATGATCTCATAGGGCTTTCTGGTGGGTTCAGGACATAAAAGCACTTTTGTGCTAAGTACATTGTTCAGGCCATCTAATAAGATCCATTTCTGCAGCAGGATATGTAAATCCATGTGGTTACTCCAGGGATGTGCTCAGACCTCTTGTGCACTATTAGCATATCCCGTGGCAGAGCCCAGTCCCCAGCAAATTGACATGCCGTGCACTATGCCCCAAAAATGTTTGATGTGGCTACTCAGGCTTCAGGTGCTCAGCCCTAGGGAACATATTCTGCTGTGTCCAAATCTCTTAGGCACTCTGAAAGCCTCCCTTATTCACTGGCTCCTCCTGAAATATCCACGGCAGCTCACTGTGAAATTATGTGGCACTTCTGTCCTTTGGGTTGCTGAGTTTATTTAATTAGTGTTATTCCAGCTTTCTTCCTGACTCTCTTCTCCTTTCATTGTTTCATAAGCCAGTGGTACCTGGCCTGCTGTGGGTCATAAGTCATCAAAAGGTTGCCTGTGACATCATTGCAAATAAAATAAAACTGCACAAAAACGTGCCCAAGCATGCGGGGAGCTCGGGCGGGGAGATGGAAAGAGCACCTGAACGTGCCAGGTTCCACTGCCAGCAGCTGCAGCACTGCTGTGCCCCGCTCAGGTGAGCTGTGCTGGCACCAGGGCATTCCCTGGGCTGTGTGCCCAGAGCAGGAGGTGGGCTTCCGTGAACACACAGCCTGGGAAACGCTCTTGCCATGCCGGACATCCCCACTCCCACTGCCTGTGCTCCAGCACTGCCTGAGCTCCAGCATTCCATTGCCCGTGCTCCTCCCTTGCCCCTGCACCCTTGGGGTGGTGGCTCTGCCTCTGCCACCACCCCATCCTGGGCCCTTCTGTGCTTCTGGGGCAGTGTTAGGGAGCCGAGTGCCTCTTCCTGAGCTGTTTCATCATGTTGCTTGAATCAGGAACAACAGCAGGGCCAATAAAAGAACCTTTGAGTGCTCTGCAGATGGAAGATGTCATACTGGGAAAATCAATCCACAGATCTGCTCTTTGATGGAATCTAGCTGCAGGCAGATGCTTTCATGTGTGGCAGCATCTTCCCAGACAGATTATTCCCTCGCTCACATTGCGTACAGTCATGCAGGTCCTGGGAGAAACAACTTTGCACTGCACCACTTTTCTAAACACAGCTAGAGTTCCTTCCTCATGCAGGGCACTTCTCCTCAGGAGTGTTTGGGACAGATGGGAGAAAAAGCAGCCTGGCAGTGACCATGTGAGTGGGTCAATGCAGACCCAGGGAGAACAAGTGCCAATGCACCAGGGCGTTGCAGGAGAGACCCGCTCAGCGGTGTGAGCTGCAGTCCCCTCTGCAGCCAACCCCAGCACGGTGCACACTGAGCAAGGAGATGAGAGAGCAAATATCTGGCATGGCCAGTGGCTCAGAAGGAAGGGCAGGAAGTTGTTCTGTCAGCATTTCCATCTGGTTTCCTCAACAGTTTGAAAGAGAAAAGCAAAGGTTCAGCCACCTTAGCTGTGAGGAGCGAAGGGATAAGGATCAGCCAGGAACTCTGTTCAGACAGCTGTGCAGAAATGCTCTGCAGTTCTCAGCAGGCGACCAGACACACTGGAACTTGTTGTGATACTTTGTCCTATTACTCATTATTGCATTTGCACATAGAAATAGCGTGAGACTCCCAACAGGCCAAGTGTTGGCCATGCCAACCTCCCAAGAACCTCCTTCAACAGAGAAAAGGTTCCCTTTGTACATGCAGCTCTCCTATCGCACACCGAAACCATAATAAACCCAACCTGTGAACCTGTTACATTTTTATGAGCCTACATTTGGGTCAGGAGTTTCTCAGTGAGATTTTGTTTGGTGTCCAACAGCTAAAACTAAAGCTGGTGAATTGCCTCTAATCTAGCCTTGCGTGACTCAGCTGCTTTCTCCCGGGTGTGTTGGGGTTTTATCTCAGTGTCAATTATTGACTATTAACAGCCTTCCACGAGGGAATTTCTAGCCAGTGCCAGTCCAGGGGAAGCAGGGGAAAATGTAGTGGAGTGTAAGGCTTTGTGAGCTTTGAGTCCTGAGCTGACCCTGCCTCCTGGAGCACCTCCCCACCCCTTTGCCTTTGTGACCCCCACCCTTCCACCCAGAGTTGTCCTAAACACACCCTGTGCCAACATGAAGAGGCATTTGTTTAAATAGAAAAGCAGCTAGGATAGTGGTAGTGTGCTCTGTCTTTGGTAGGAAAAGCAAACAGGTGTTGTCTTTAAAAAAAAATGCTGCTTTTTGTCTAGCTTGTCTTTCCTTTTTTATATCTCACCACATGTTTTTCTGCCTCCTTTGCAGCCTGCAGCCCTGGAATCTGGTTTTCCACCAGGAGGGGCCACTGTGCCTTTCCCATTGCCTGAGCTCTGGCACTGCTCCACATCATGCAGGAGATGGATGGCTAAAGGACAGACAGAGTGAAATTGCACCCAAAGAAGTTTCATTCAGCCATCCCCAGATTGTCCTGTAAGTCTTGCTAACATTTACCATTTGGCAACTCTGGCTGTGGGGCACTGCTCTGTCTGTCTGTCTGTCTATCTATCTATCTACCTAGAGCAGTCTGTCCATCTTTCCTACACAGCACTTCAGTGACTTCCTCATAACAGTTTGGTCTCTTAATTGTTCTGCTGTTTGTTCTTCCAAAGTGCAGAAAGGTTATTCCGCTTCAGATCTCAGAGTTAATGGCAGACAAAAGGAAGTGGGTGTGGAGTAGCTTATATGTGCACTCTGAAAACCTGGTGCCCTTTCTATTTATAGCCCTGCTTGAACTTTCATTCATTTAGTTGCTATTTTGGTATGGCAAACATTCCATCTCCTGGGGAAAGTACGTTAGCAGTGCAGGTGAGCGGGAGGGAAAACACACCGGCCATGCAGGCAAATATTGAATGGCCCAGCAAGCACTGCTGTTCCCAGAAAGCATATAGAACCAAAGTGATACTGAAGGGAAGCTTCCCTTGCACACTCACTCAGCTAACAGGCAGAGCAGTGCTTGAGGTAAACCCAAACCTTTTCATTGACTTGGTATCTTTTATTCCATTTTAAATCACAGGAGTTGTTAATGTAGCTGTTCTCGGTGGCTCAGGTTTGTCTGATAAAATGAACACACTTTGGTCACTTATCCCATGCTCTCTGCCTTCTGGGTAAAGAGCTGGCTGACAAGCATTAAAGAGCCTCATGGGGCTTCTTAGTGCTGCTCAGTGTCTCATATCTCTCTGTTATAGAAACTGTTTGTTACCACCTCCTTTTCTCTTTTTTATCCACCATTAGTTGTACCCACCAATACAGACCTTGCACCGACTCAAATGCCCTCTCACTGAACACCTTTGAGGACTTCACAGATGTTTACCTGTTCATTTGTTCAATCAGAGCAAACTGATGAGGGGAGATTCTGGACACAGGCTGGTGTGGGCTGTGCTGGGAGGCCCTCCCTGAGGCCCAGGTGTGAGCAGGGAGAGGGAAGGGTCGTTGGGAACTGCTTGGCATTGCAGCCTCGGTGATACTGCAGGGCCAGCTGGGAGAGGAGGGGGAACTGCTGCCCTGGCATCTCACTGGGGCAGGAGGGCCCTCCCAGAGAGCCATGTGCCAGTCTGCACCAGGCAGGCTGGACCCCACAGAATCAGGGAGAGACCAAGAGACTTGGCATGTGTCGCTCACTTTGGGACAAGTTACAGATAGAAATGTTTAAGGTGAGGACATTAGACAGCCTGATCCAGAAACTCAAAGGTCCTTTTCTTCCAGTAAGAATTAAGGGTCTTGCTATCTTTGTGAATCTGGCCCTTCTCCCACCATTTGGAGACATCCTGACGTGTTCTGACATAACCTCATATCTCACGTCACAGGAGACTCCCATATATATTTGTGTGTGTGTGTCCATTATTGTGGAGCTGTTGGAAAGGAAAAAGAAAAAAAAGGGGAAAAAAAGAAAGAGAAGTAGAAAATGGCTTTCCTAATTTGTTTCCCTAACTGTCTCTTCCTCAGAGAAGTCACTAGAAAAACATGGGCCTAAGGAACTTGCTGGGTGAGAATGAAGGGTTTGATTGACTGCTAATAAAGAAAAGCAGAGGTTTCCAGCTAGTTCACTGATCAAGGGACTCCTTAGTGCTTCTGGGACAGGTACCTGTCACAGGCATCTTCCCTTCCTATGGGAGAGGCACCACTTGCTGTGATTTTCTCTCAGCTAATCCTGCCTGCTCACACTCAGGGCTTTTTGTTTACCAAAGCTGCCTTTACACCGTTGGATTCACCACTTTAATCAATGTTGCAGCCAGGTGAGGGTGTCAGCACGAGGGGCACTGACAGCTGCTGAAGGTCTCCTCTAGCCCAGGGAAGCCTTTCCCTGAGCTGTGAACCTCTGCCCTGCCAGCAGGCACCTGTGGGCTCTGTTTCACCAGGGGTTGGCAGGGCACGTGCTGGGCCTGTTGCATTAGCACCAGGCTGCTTGGGTTTGGGCTCCTTCCAGAACTTCCCTGGGTGTCAGTGGCGTGAGGATTTGGGTGCCCCTTCACCCAGCACCCATCCCCAGCTTCTCCCCACCCTCAGTTCCCTCGCCTCTCGCTGCAAAGTGGTCTCTGCACCTCTGCTGGGCCAAGGAGGAACCCACATCAAGCAGCTCCCCTCGGCCCTCCTACCTCACCCCACGGCTTGGGCTATGGCTGCCAAAATCTGCTGGTCAGTGAATTAACTGGCTGCTGTTGATGCATGTCTTTGTTTCTGGTTAGGGATGCACAATGAGAATTTTCAGCCTGTTCCTGATAGATCCTGAGGACACAGATGCAAAATGGTATTTCCTTCAAGTTGGTAGTTGTTCTGTAAAAAAGGAGTTGAATACACTCAGGGATTTTGACCCTGAGGAGCTGCTTTCTGTTTGGTCCAGGGAAGGTCAGCCAGTCATTCTATGGGAAGGAATACAGTGGAGCCACTGTGTCCTTTTGAAGAAAATGGAGAACCCGTTACTTTGACCTCCCTGTAATTGCAGGTGAGTTTGTCTGAAGAGCTGGGAGGCCTTCCACTAGTTGGAATAATAAAAGAGAGTTTCCTTAATCCTGCTCTGCAGTCGGTTTGCAGAGGCAAACAACTTTGCCAGCAGGTTGTTCAGCAAGCCTGGCGCTTCCCCTCCGCTCTGGGGTAAGATCTGAGGGCAGCAGCCAGCACTGGGAAGAGCCCTGTGACTCTGAGGGAAGATGTGGGCATTGATAGTGACATCCCTGGCTTGAGCAATCACGGCCGTGGGGCGAGGTCATTGGCACTTTCATGTGCCAGCCAGAGTTGGATTCTCACACCCTTATCTCTGACACTGGCTAAGGCGTGCTCTGTTTTCTCTTCTATCTGCATAACCAGGTGTTGAGCAACTGGAATGTCATTCCAGAAATTCTGACTGGCTTGGGTGTGTGCTCCTCACAGGAGTTACTTCTGGGAATCACTTTGGTGGGCCAAACAGTATGGTTTTCAAAAATTATGTTACTGCACAGCATGCATTGCACCATTTTGCCAAGCATGGTCTCTCTATTGCAGAGTATCACACTCCTCTGTCTGCTGCTCCAGAGGGTGCTCCAGCTCCTTGGTGTGCTGTTTACATAGTTATGAGGTTTATTTACACTGCCTATATGTGCCAGCAGGGAATTAAGGATTATTTCATGTTTGCCATTGTTTCCCAGTTGCAGCAGCACTCTTCATCCTCCCACAGCCCCACAGCTTCATAGTTCAGCCCCATCATTCATTTCACTCAGCCACAAGCAGGACACATTCCCAAATGGACGTGACACTGCAGCAGACACAGAAGTTGGGAGGGAGGAACCTTCATCACCTTTCAAACCTAGGCTACAACTGGCCTTGGATTTTAAATATGGTCCAAAGCTTGGTTATCTAAGGCAGTCAAGGGGATTTAAATGTGGCTGTGGCAGAAAAGCAGATACAGGGCCTTGAAGAGGGCACAGTGAATGTTCTCTTACCAAGGCATGGGGTGAGACAGCTGCACTGGGCCCTGGGAACAGAGCAGATCTGCAGGATGTGGAAGAAATCAATTCTGCATTGTGTGCAGCACACCAGACTTTAGCAGTAAAGGTTGAGAGTGCCACTGAAATCCCCAGGGTTCAAGGACAACGTGCCATCTCTGGTGCTGAGCTGTCAGTCAGGTGCCCTGAGTGCCCAGGGACCCTCTGGACATCTCCTGAGGTTCTGCTCCCGAGGGTTTGCACAGGGAAGAGCAGTGACAAGGCAGAGGATCATACTGCAGCCAGTGGAATGACTTTGTGACTCCTTGAAATGTGGCCCCTCCGTTTATGTCAAAGGTAAATCCAGCTGCAAGAGTAAGGAAAGCTGCTCATTACAAACTTTGCCTGGCAATGCTGTAGCTGGGATGTGTTCTTTGCTCACTGTACAACCACATTTCAGCTGTGCATTGTGCAACTGCTATTAGCATTAATGAGTTACAAGGCTCACATACTGATACTGTTCCTAGAAACAGGCTGCCCAGGAATGTGCTCTTTTGGACTAGTTTGGGGAGTTAGATGGAACAGAGGGCACCTGGTGCTCTCTGGTGGGATACCTGGATCCAAACCCAGGATGGGGCTGGGCTTCAACTGTGGATTCTAAAGTAAAATAAAAAAAAGCTGCATCTGTCTGGAGTCACATCTGGATTCTGGTTAGGCCAATAGTGTCTCCCAAATGCCTGTGAGTGTGATATGCAGCCTGAGGAGGATCGAGGGGACAAACTGAAAAGCAACTATTTAAAACCTACTACTAAAAACCAAAATAAAATGAATCCCCAGGCCATGAAGATAACCTACCCATGGAAATCTCAGTTAATTCTTATGATGAGTAAGATGAAAATAAGTGTCAAATGTTAACATTTCTGGTGCTGGTGTATAGAAAATACACTTAGAAGAAGCTTCCTGCCTTAGAAGGAAGATCTGCAAGGCCTGTGAGTGCAGCTTCACCCGTCCCTAACAGATCACTGAGATCAAGAGATTGGCACTGGTTTCTAGTGAATGTCTTACTTGTTTTTGGGCTGGCAAAGTAAACCCCAGGTGTTCCAGGGCTGCCAGGGGTGAGGTCCAGGTCTCAGGTTTGGATTGTCTCTCCAAAGGCAGCACTTGCTGTCACCAAGGGCTATTTGCTTGTCCAGACTAGGCAGTGGTGCAGCCATGGCCTTACTGCACCAACTGGTACAGATTTCACTGGTGCAAAATGCAAACACCCTCAACCACCTGTGGAAAATCCCGGCCAAGGCTTGGGATTTGTGATGTGCTTGGATGTGGCACTTCCTCTGCTGTGCCCTGGCAGCAGCGCAGGGAGACAGGGAGAAGGTGGGAGCTGCAGTTGAAAGGCAGCCGGATCAAAGGCGGGTGATTGGCATCGGGACACGGTGTCTGTCTGAGCTCAGCCCGCCCCCAGTCGCACCCACAGCCTCTGGGTGAGGGGCAGCCCTGCACGGGGCACACATCCAGCAGGCACAGGCAGGAGCCCAGGCCAGCCACGTGGCTGGGACCAGCCAGATGCCACTGGAGATTCCCGGGATGCTCTCGGCCAAACACGAGACCTGACAGACCGGTGGGAGGCGGGCAGGGAAGCAGGGCATGGAGGCCGGGGTTCTGCAGCACGTAAACAAGAGAAACCACAGGACAGCCACTCGTGCTCTGCAAGATGGGCTGCACTCTCAGCGCCAAACAGCTGGCCAGATGCTCAGGCTTGAGAGGCAGTGACTCAAACCCAGTCCCAGCCACTGATTCTCTGCCTCCCGACATCCTCCGAGCTGTGGCAGAGCGGTGTTGGGGAGGAAATGGCCCCGTGGTATCTGTGCTGTCTGCGTGACAGGCTGCAGTGCTGAGCCTAGTGCTGATCTGTGGGTATGCATCAGGAAGAGCCTGGCTAAAGGAAACTATTATTCCTGGGGAAACTGGGAACAAGGAAGAAGTGTGCAGACTTCACTCACGCATTCTCACGGTGTTTTGCAAGCCTGAGCGATCCTGTTCTGTAGCCACATTTAAGCTGTGTGCACATACCTTGGTCTGTGCCACCCAAAGACCCTGTGCTGCTTTGGGATTTTAGAGAGATTTAAGGATGAAGGAATAGCTGGTGGATTTTCTGAAGCACCGGGCGTGGGGGGTTGTGAAGAGCTGTCTGCCCCATCATACTGTGGTTGGTGGTGCTTACAGGAGACTCCTTGAGTACATCTATTGCTTCTTACCTGTTCCTTTTGGGTTAGGGCAAACATCTTCCAAGAGCCATGCCATAACCATGGCCCCCAGTGCCTGCATTTCTCTTGATTTCCTTCTCTAGGCCCCACAGGAAGGAGAGCCTTTTCCAGGTAGATGTTTAGCTGTTATTATGAACATGTAGCCAGAGTGCTCTGGCATTAGCCAAGTTCTGACAGTAGTGCTGTCACTGCTCTGCTTTAGAGGGTTGAGAGCAGCAGGGAAGGAACCCTGCCTTTGGTCAGCACCTTTCCCCAGAGCTGGTCACCAAAGCATTTACTGGACACCCCATGGTTTCCATGGCTGATTCTCACTACACTGAGCCTGTTCTGAGCTGCAGCTTTGAGTGTCGCAGTCTGTAGTGGCAATACAGGGGCCTCAGGCAAGTCCTGCCACCCCCCTTACTTCAGGCAGCTCTTCACAGAAGCCTCTTCCCCAAACCTTGCCCATGCTAAATTCATAGTCTGGCAGTGTCACCCCTTTGGGCCCTCACTATTGGCATTTGCTTTAATAGCAGATCCCCCGTGACTCAGCAATCAGCTGCAACTTTGGAGTGAAGGTGTTTTAAAGATTAGGACATGTTTGACTATGTGGAACAGATAAATGTCTCCTTGCTCATGGACTTGGCACTTAGGGAGCTGCATGGGGCAAATTCTTCTGCTTTGTGTCTCTTGTTTTCTCTTTCATAGTGATAGCTGGGCATGAGCTTGTGGGTTTCCTTGTTTGTTTTTAAACGCAGTGGATGGAGCTGGAAGAGGTTTTCAGTGCAGGAGGTGTGAGCCTATTGGTTTAGCTCTGAATGAGGGGATTATGGAGACAGAAACATGGGGAAACCCTGTGCTGGTAGGTGCTGTACACATTCCTTCAGACTGTGCTGGCATCTCTCCAAAGGCAAAGGTGATTTATGTAAGGTGCTGTGAGAGAAGGGCAGCAGTGTGAGTGCACACCTGCCTTCAGTGAGAGGGCGATGAGTGTGCTGTGTCACTGCACCTTGCTGGGGGCACAGAGAGGGGCAGCAGTGTGAGTGCACACCTGCCTTCAGTGAGAGGGCGATGAGTGTGCTGTGTCACTGCACCTTGCTGGGGGCACAGAGAGGGGCAGCAGTGTGAGTGCACACCTGCCTTCAGTGAGAGGGCGATGAGTGTGCTGTGTCACTGCACCTTGCTGGGGGCACAGAGAAGGGCAGGCAGGTGGGATGCTGGGGAGGAAGGCACGCATTGCCAGTCTCCACCGAGGGCACTGGGATGCTTTCTCACATTAAAGTGGCTCTTCCTCCCATTTCCAGGTGAACAGTTCCAAAAAATTCAGCCTGACCCTGCCTGAAACTGTAAGAGCTTTGGCAAAGAGGTCCAGTATCATTGCTCCAGTCCAAACACCAGTGCTTAGGAACACCCTGGCTGTGCAGGGATGCAAAGCCAAGGCTGGGATCGGCTAGGCTGTTCCAGCTGCAGCTGTACCACATAAGGAGGCTTCTGCCTCTATCACTCAGCTCCACACAGGGGGAGGATGCTGCTCCCCACCAAGCTGATGCCTTGGGGCTGGTCCCCAGTCTTGGCTCCAGGAGGAGGCGGGATGAAAGCAGCAATTTCATTCAGTGTCAGGAGCCTGTCTCACCTCCTCTGTGGCCAGATCCCACCCCTCCTCCTTTCTTCTTCCACCTTCTTGAGGAATGAATGTTGATTTGCATGGTGGAAGTGTTCCCCTCCTTGTGGGCATGTGAGTTACATCCCCCATAAAGCTCTGCTAAGTTCTCTTTAGTACCCAAATTGTCCCTGGCCCCAAACACAGCTCTCATGGACCCAATTTTTGTCCCTGTACTAAATTTCTTCCCCAAAAATAGGGGAAGTCTATTGTGCTCCCCTTTCCTGCCTGCCCTATGAATGAGCAAACCTCTTCCCAAGGGCCAAACCCATCATTTTACCTTTTCAGTTGCTGCAGTCAGAGGTGGCGGCAGCAGCTCCTGGTGAAGCTCAGCCAGCCCACCAGTGTGGTGTGGGAGGTCAGTGTCCTCTGTGCCCAGGGATCCCCAGCACCTTCCACAGGGTGGCAGAGCCCTGCAAAGGCACGGTGAAGGCTGCCACCTACTGAGTCCCCAGGGCTGGCTCTGGGGACACCTAGGCTTGCCTTTGGCAGGCAGGCACAGCTTGGTGCAGTGCTGGAGGGCAGGATCTCGGTCAGGGCCCCTCGGGTAGCTGAAGTTTTTACTGGCACCATCAATCTCTTGCACTGAGTTTGTGCTTAGACTCATTTTGTTTGGATAGCAGGACTTTGGGATGAGTTTGCCCTGGGCAGTCTTTCCTTTGGAGGAATAATCATCTTCAAACCCCCCCCCGGGCAGGTTCTCTGTGTCACTGTTCATAGCACAGGGCTCCCCTGGGGGCTGTTGGAAACTGCTGCTCCTCAGAACAGTTGAGTGAGTCTGGTGCCTGTCCATTCAGTGGGTAAATGTGGGCTGGGTGAACACAGCATTAATTTCTGCAGATAATTCAATACTTCAGAGCCCACTGAAGCAGAAAATACCCCAGGGGATGGACTGACTTTGTCTAGCAGCTGAGATTTGGCATCAGAAGTCTTTAACAGGAGTGGTACTAGAGGCCAGATTTACTAGAATCACATTCTTAAAGCAATTAAGATCCGATTGCATAATGAATGAACTGGAGATCACCACAAAGCTGCGAGTTTCCCACCCTTGAGTCAAGTTGCAAAGACCAGGGATCATCTCATTTAAGCATCTGTTGCAAATACACTTTCTGGTGCTGTTGCTGGGAGGATTCTGATAAGGCAACAAAGCTGCAGAGTGCATTAATTAGTGGCAGTCGGCGGTGGGTGGGAGCACTGCGAGGCTACAGGGTTTGCAGCCTGCCTTTCACAGGGCCCTGTTCCCCTGGAATGTGCTCGTGGCTGCTGCTGGAGGTAGGAGCAGCTTTGATGTGCAGCCCCAGCCAGTGGGGGAGTGGGCACTGCTCTGTCAGGCTCCATGGCAGGAGCAGGTAAAGCCCTTTCTGTAGGGGATGGCCTCAGAACGAGAGAAGCCAACAGCCCCAAAATCGCCTGGTACAGTCTGCAGGGCTGGGCTCTGGGGTGCCTGGGAGGGCCTCACTCTTCAGCTCACACTCACTGGGGGAAAACACACTGTTGCTGGTTGTATTAAGTGAACATGGTCAGGAAAACATTGTTTTCCTTGATTTTTCCAGTGCTTGTTTTTTTTTTCAATAATCAAATAAGCCCGAATGGGTTTAGGTTTAGTTGGGTGGGAAGCTGAGTTCGGTGTGCCAACCTGCTGACAGAGGCAAGGCTGAAGAGCTCTAATGCCAGCACTGAAAGGGAATGATAGCAAGGTATTGCCTTCAGAAACTTCAAACACATGCCTTTATCACAGTGAGATTCAAGACATCACTCAGCAAGTTGCTGCAGATGTAAGTTATCATCTGAATACCAAGCACATTCCAATAACTGCCTCTGAAATCAGGAGAGTGCTTTTCTCAGTGTTGGGCATGGTGCATCCTTCCTCTTTGGAACAGATGGGAGAGCTTTCTTCTTAGGAGAGGTGATAGGCTGGGAACTAGCAGCAGTGTCTAGCAAGAACTCAGCACTTTAAAAATGTACCTAGTTGTTTAGAAAAAGAAACAAAATATTTTCAAAAGCTCTGGCAGTCCAGTGGGGAGCCTGGACTTTCAGAGGCAGAGGGAGCTTCCCCATGTTATGTGTATGCTCTGGTTTGCTCCCTGCAAGAGCAGTCTCCTGGGATTCAAAGCTGAGCTGGCCAGAGAGAGAACTGCAAGGGCAGTCAGAGAGCCCACAGGCTCCAGCTCTAGACACCAGTCCAGAGGAAACCTGGGGTCATGAGCTCCTGGGCAGCAAGTGCTTTCAGCAGGCAGTGAGGGGACAGACAGAGGAGAGGAGAAACCTGTAGGAAAAAGCCCTTCTAAAGCCCATCCTTCCTTCATTTATGCAAACAGGCCGATAAGCCTTAGGATGCTGAACCGGTTGGCTGCTGGTGTGAGCAGCTGTCAGTGCTCTGGCAGGGGGAAGGACCCTGTGAACTGCTCTGGCACTCCTGGCCTGTGTCAGCAGCACAGAGCAGACACAAAGGGGGCACCTTTCTCTCTGTTTTGTTTATGGGGCTCAGGGAGCTCATCTCAGCTGCAGAGCACAGCTGAGACTGCTCAGAAGGGCATTCAGCTACAGCTTTGTTATAGACCATGAGGCACGGGAAAAGTAAATGCCTGGGCCTCCTCATCTTGACACTGCATAGAAACTGTATCATTCTCATAGAAATGTGTGTTACAGACACTTTCTTGATTGCCAACTGATTTCTCAGTTTGTTGGGTGCACTAAAATCATGTTTTCAATTCTTTTGTCTACAGCCCTGAGGGAACAGAACATGTATTAAGGTAAAACACATTGGTTCACATTTCATACAGAAATCCCCATCTTCTGGGGTCTTGAGGAGCACTCAAAATAATCCCAAATTAGCAAGAATTGGCAACTCTTAGTCTATTATGTCAGAAAAGTTTGCATGGGTTGTGCATACGTATGGCTAATGCTATGCCAAGCATTTTGTCTCCTGCCCTACTTGAAATGTCATGATACCTGCACTAAAGCTGCCTGTTCCTCTCAGCAGAGCTGCTGCCAACGTGGCCCACGAGTCCTGGGCATCCAAGGCCTGCAGAGGCCTGGCCAGCATGCTGTGGCTCCAGAAGCAGCCTGGTGGGAGGCAGTGGCAGCCCTGCAGTGCTTGGCTGCAGGAGGTACTGGGGCCTTGCTGCTTCCCTGTAACACGCACAGAAAACCTGGAATTCCTTGAGTTTGGACTATGGAGCTCACCAGTGGAGATCACTTGGCTGGAACAAGGCTCTGTGTGTTCTCCTTCTGATTTATGAATAGCAGAAAGCAGCAGCATCCCAGCTATGTGTTCGGTGGGCGTAAAGGAATGACTCATTAGCGTAATGGAGAGTTATCTGGGCAATAAAGGCAGGAGCAGAATTGTGACAGTGAGTCACCCTCTGATTGTATGCCTGGGTGGAACGGGTGCAGGTACCATTTTGCTCAGGATTGGTGTAGGGCAGGGGTCAAGATGGAACTGTCTGTAGAATCTCCAAAAAAAAGCCCAATCTTGTCCAAATCACGTCCAAAACAAAACCAACTTTCACCAGACCCTCTTTTTCCATCCCTGCCCTGTGCCTGTGTCTCCCCTCATGTCACCAGCTGGTTGTGTGAGCGTCAAAGCTTGGCACATGGCTGAGGGTGGGCGTGTTTTGGTGTTGCCTCAGGCCTGTCAGCACTGCCAGGGCTTGTGGCCTCTGCCACCGCTGGCCTGGAGTGTTCCTGAGCTGTGTCCCTCGTGCCCTTGGCTCTGCTGCACCTGAAACTTGTGTGTGGACCCAGAGCTGAGGGAAGGGTGCATGTGCCCCCTGCAATCCTGGGCAGGGAGCTTCACGTGGGGCTTGGAGCAAACATGTTGGCTCAGAAGGAGCTTTTGTGACTCGTCTGGGACTCCTGTGAGCTCCCCATCACAGCCTGGATAGGGCTTTTGGGGCGAGCCACAGTTCTGGTGCCTGTTGTGAGGAGGAGGTTTGGGGAGGAGGATGGCACATGCCAGCTGAGCTACCTCAGTCAAAATATTTAGCAGTCATAAGATCCTGGGCCATTAGTTGTTCTTTAGAGTTCTGGCCTGGAATTTCTGATGGGTGGTGGGTGCCCGAAAGTGAAATTGCTCTTATGATCAAGTGAATCCTCCCAGTATGTGAGGGAGTTACAAAACTCCATTGGCACCATTACACAACAAACAATTGCAGCTGGTTTTGGGAGCAGAGTCTCCACCCTGAAGTCTGGTCTGTACCACTGCTCCACTCACGTTTTTCCAGGGACAGAACTGGATTTGCAGGTGCTGATAAAGCTGCTGTGTGTGAGGCTGTGCAGTAGCAGAGGCTGCAGGTGACCTGGCTGAGTCTGTGGGCCTTCTGATGACCATGAGAACAGGGCACCCAGACCTGGTGGTGCAGGTGTGGATGGTGGCACTGCACTTCTCTGTGGTTATATGATGTTTCTTCCTTCAGACTTACAGCTGGCTTCTCCAAACCCAAGTGTGTACCGGGGGGCTGCAGTGTCACCTGCACTGGTGGTGTCAGCCAGAATCCCTGTGCTCCCCACATTACCTGCACCATTTGTGGACATCCTTCCTGTCATTCCCATCAGTGGAGCAACCTCCTGGAGGATCCTGTCCCCCCAAAGCTTTGGCCTGCCTGAATGCCAGCAGGGAGTGAGCAGGCAGCACAGCCCCACGGGACGGCCGGCACAGGTGTGTGATGTGGCTCCTTCCCCAGGGCCAGCCAAATTCCCACCCACCACAGCACCCAGAGCAACAGGACACACAAGCAGTGCCCACATGGCAGCACTGCCAGCGAGCTGGGCAGTTCACAGTGCAATAACAAACAAGTGGCACTGATGGGAAAGTGCTTTCCCCTGTAGCAACTGTGGAAAAGCAGAGGCCAGCCGGTCCAGAGTGCCACGCGCCTGGTGGGGCTTGGTGATGGAGTGAAATCATCGAGCCCCGTGATGACAGGGCACAGCAGTCTGAGGGCATTGCTCAACCCTCCTGGCATCTTTCTGGGTCTGGGGTGGCTCCTCATCCGGGGGATCTAGCAAGCAACAGCCAAGCTAATAGAGGGAATGCCTTCAGTCCAACCTCCAAATGCAGGTCAGCACCCGCAGAGATGAGTGCTCTGGGTGTGAATTGTGGTGTTGGTGTAAATGTCTGATGGTTAAACTTTACATACAGACACTCTGCTTTCCACCCGTGCCACAGCCGTGCAACATCCACTGAGGGCAGGGAGCACTTTTGTTTAGAGGACTTAGGAAGTATTTTAGGCTGTGTGTAGGAATACAGGGCTGGAAAGTAATTCCTAGTGCCCCAACCAGCCCCTGGCATGGCAAACAAACACAGTGTATAGTCCTGGTAATTCATTGCTCACACTCAGGTTTAAACCCACTAAGTTGTCCTGCCCCAGCTTCCCTGGCTGAGGGGCCCCTGCAGGGTTCATCCTGCTGAGTGCAGGCACAGCTCTGGCTCTCCATTCCACTGCTTTTGGGCACAGGTTTGGTCTCTAAGTTTCACATCCACCTGCCTGATTTATTATGGACTCAGAACCTCAGAAAATGTGATGAATCTGAAGGAAAAAAAATCCCCAAACAGACCACAACAGCCTGTAAAATTTGACACTCCTGCTTATCAGAGACACAAACCTAATTCTTTATGCTGGTTTTGTATTATCCTTATAACTGAAAGAAAAATACTTGTAGCAAAAAATACAAATCCTTCATTCCTACCAAGCCAACAGTGGGTGAAGGTGAAACAATTTCTGACTGTTTTGGTGCCTTCTGTATGGCAGTGCTTTAAATATCTTTAGTCTCTGCGTGAAAGCAGCCACCAGTAAGAAACTCAAATAATGTAAAATAAGCTTTTCCTTGTTCCCTGAAATGGTGAGCCTGAAAGCTCAGTAACTGTGGTGCTGATTTAGAGTTTTGTGTATAAGGTAATGGTGCTGTTCTCCTCTCCAGGTCTGATTTTCCAGCTGGTTTATGCCTGTATTCCATGATGGCCCCTTGTCCCCTTTGTATGGCAGATCATGAGCAAGTTGCCTGTCAGGTGCTTGGTTCATGGAACACAGGACATGAAACATGAAATGTACTTTTTTCTTTAATTGTTTGGGAAGGTTTCTTTTTTTTTTAACCTGTCCTGTACCACAACAAACACTGCGGTTTGTCACTGAAGGATCTTGTTGTTTCTCACTGCTCAAAGAAAGGGTGATAACATCAGCAGACTGCTAGGGAACAACTTCATTTGGTGTCTGCCACGGGGCTGGTTGTGTCAGGGTACAGCTCTCCTGAAGTCCGTACAGAGGGCCCTGTATGGGACTCACCTCCAGGAGGACCAGACCAGGCTTATATTCTTGTCTGAAAGACCAGGCCCCAGGAATGTTTAATGTGAGGAGCAGGTGGTTTGTTTGTGCACTCAGCTGCACATCAGACACGTGATGGCAGGAGTAATTATGGGGTCAGATCCAGCTGCCACTCAGCTGGGCATTTTCCACTCAGCTTCAGGCTTCCCGTGGGATCCAGCCTGAGCCCAGCAGGGCTCCAGCCATGAGCCCAGGGCATTCACCTTCTGCCCTTTGTCCTGTGCCACCGAGAGCCCTGGAGAGGGAGAGGGAGAAGGGAGACGGGACAGGGAGAGAGGAGAGGGAGAAGGGAGAGGGAAGAGGGATTGCCACCTCTGGTGCCAAGAGCATATCCCCAAACCTGCAGCCAGCCCAGTACTTTGGGGCATCTCTGGGTGTCAGTGAGGCCCCTCTGGGATGAGGCACATCAGCCCTGCAGTAGGAGATGTGAAACAGAAGTCAGGGCCCAAGCCTGAGGATCAGGGCCCTTCACAGGGGAAAAAAAAAGAAAGCTGCTCTCCCAGTGCTACGCCCTTCCTTTCCAACCTCTCCCCTAAATCCAGGTTACCCAATTCCAATATGATTTACCTCACAGCTGCCACTTTGACATGCTTTCCTCCTGTCACCCTTGTCTGCCCTTCACTATTAACCACTGTCACATGCCTTGCATCGCATGACTTAATCGTTTGAGACTTTGGACTCGATTTACATATATAAACAAATAAAAAGATACACCCCTGCAGTTGCTGTGGCCAGCTGGCAACTGCCTGAGCAGTAGCTGCATTCCTGGCCCATGACATTTAGCAGGGCAGCACATGGGAGCTGCATGAAGTGCTCCTCGTGGGCAGCCACTGGCAGGAGCCTGCAGGGGGGTCCCAATCCAGCCAGCCCTGCCCCTCTCTGTGCCAGCAGCTCCCACCTGCTCCAGCACACGGCCTGGGAGACTCAGCCCCTGCTGTGGGAAGAGCTGGGAGTCTCCCTGCAGGACCTGTATCCTGGGAGCACACAGGGCCTGCTCCTGAAAGCCCTCTGTGCCCATCCCAGAGCTTGCCATGGGCAAGGACAGCTGGAAGGGTGCATAGCTGTGGCACTGACAGAATCCAGACATTTCTTCCAACAAGACTTAAGGGAAAGAAAGGTGCAGTCAAAGCCCTGCTTAGTTTCAAGGGAGCATTAAGGGCTCAGTGCTTTCTGATGGGGAATTTTGGGTACAATGTGTGAGGAACTGAGGTTAATAAATAATCAAACCTGGTTTTAATAGTTAGCATTTCTTGGCATTGTGTGAAAAGCATCAGTAGCTCCTGTGGCAGGAATGAGAGTGCACACGTATTTCAAGTGAGGCATGTGTTTAAACACTCGAGTCAATTAAAACTCCAGGGCAGCACAAGTTTCATTAATAATAATCCAGTGTTTCACCACAGGATACTCTAATTGTTCCTCATAAGGAAGATGTGATCCCAGGGACAGAAAGATTAACCTTCTAAGAAGCTCAAATGATAACATTCAAAGCACTACCCTAAATGATAATGAATTGCCTGTTAGTCTTGTAGACTTTGATGATAGCAACCAAAACACATGCACGTTGGGCAGCTGGTTTGGGGGACAGACTTCCCCTGGATCACAGCAGATTTTTGGGTAACAACCTCTCATGGTTTAAGGAGTCCCAGTACGTCATGAGACTTTGCTCTTCCAGTTCAGTTTTCATAAGACCCTTGGGAACTTTGCAACCCAATAATTAGAGCCTCTCCACTCTATTGAGAAATAATCATGTTGGAGCAGCACAGCATCTCAGCATAAGCAAGGAAAAACCCAGATGATTGATGTGATCTGGGAAATCCCATGTAGAGATGGCACCGGTGCCCAGTCCCAGGGGGCAGCTCTAAACTTTACCCACCATGGGCCTCATGGTGGCCTTGCAGGAGGCACTGCTTGTGGAATTCAAACAGCAAATTAAAGCAACAGAGATCACCAAGGAAGATCAAGACTGTCTCACAGACACCTGGGGAACACTTTTTAAGTCAGGCTTTGTTCTCTCCACCTAACCCATAGCCACTCTGGGCTTCTCTCCACGCTCTGCCACTTGTGACTCAAACACCCTTAGCCAGGATCCATGCAGGAAAGGTGTCTGGAGCCAGAGTGCAACCACATGAGAGACCAGTGTGTGAAATAACTTCTTTCTTTGTGTCTCACCTTTAGAAAACCTCTGCCTGCCTCACTCCCTCCCAGCTCTGTGGGAGACCCAAAGCGGATCGTGCAGAGATGAGACACCCCACCGGAGCACTTCCCAATGCCTGGCACCAAGAGAACACCTGCTGTGGGCAGTGACTGGCGCTCAGCACCCTGGCAAGGTAATTCACTCCTTACAAAAGTCAGGCTGAACACAGCATAGAAGCTGATAGGAGCACACGTGACAGCAAGGAGACAGATGCAGGCCAGGTGAAGAGTGATCACAGGATTTATTGAAGGGCTGGGGGAATGGTGTCCTTCCCCTGTGCTGCTCAGCCATGGTTTCCATGTGTTGTGCCACCCCAAATGCAGGGGCCTTCCTGTCCAGCCCTCCTTGGGGTCTGGCCTTATGGGTGGGCAAGGCTGGGAGCTGTTGGATCAGAACCCATCTCTAGAGCGTTGGGTGCACCCCATGGAGGAGCAGCTGAGCTGCCTGCTGGGGTCTCCTCATGGGAGGGCAGTCCCTGCCAGCAACAGCCACCAGCAGCATGTCAGCACAAAGCACCCGGGCACTGGCTGTGCTGGGACAGCAGGGGAGCCCCTCTGCAGGGAGCAGAGTGCTGTGGGGCAGGCCCCAGAGCCAGGGCCTGCTGTCCCCAGGCCCCTTGCCAGCCCCTGGCACACCGTGGGGTCTGCCAGTGCCACTGCACTGGGAGCTCAGATGTGTTCCCAGGGCAGGTTAATGCCGGACAGAAGTCAGCATTAAAGACAGATGCAGAGATAAAAAAGCTCAGATTTCCATCGATTTACCTCGCCACATCATTCACAAACACACTTTGATCTCGAGTCATCTGTTGCTATAATTACTCAGCGATGGTTGATGCAAACACACTCCCCACTGTGGCTGGGTCACTGCAGCAGGGACTTGCTCTCTCAAGCACTGACCCAAGCCTGTGTTCCAATTCCTTTCTCTGTCCAAGGGGCTCCCCACCGAGGGTTATCTGACAAGTAACTAACTGTGCTTTGGAGAGGAGAGCTGAGTACGGGCAGTCGGGAAGGCTGTGCCACGTGCATGGCGCAGTCACCGCTGCAGGAGGCTATGGGACCGGAGAGGGCTGTAGAGAGAGCTCATGGCAGGCAGCCAAGCTGCTGAGCCGTGCCTGGGGGCACTCGGGATCAGACAGTTGGGTGCTTATCTGCCGGTGATCCTGCACCTTTTGATGTTCCCCTGCTGCTGTTTGGACAAGCCCATTCAGGAGCTGTTCCAGAAAAGCCACTGCACTGTACGGTTTTAGCCGAGTAAAGCAGGATCTGCTCCTCCATGTAAACAGCCCTTCAATAAAACAGGTGCATTTATCTCCTGCCTCCGTGCCGGGGTCAGCCCCGTGTGCCTCCCGCTGCTCCCCGCCTGCCATGGCATTCCTAGCGACAGGCCACAGCCCGCCCTCCCCTGCTTTGATGCTGCCTGCGCGCTGTATGGGGTGTGCTGGGGAGGGGAGAAAACGCTGCTGCGTGAAGAAGGGCGAGGGGAAACTACTGGGAGCAAGGGTGACAACAGAGGAAGCCCCTGCTGTCCTGGGGACAGGAGAGAGAGGAGTTCCTCTAGAGATGCTGTCCCCCTGAGTTTGCTTGCAGACCTTGTTCCAGGGGTGTCTGGATGCCTCTGGCTGGCTCGGGTTTGGTGGGAGACATCCCCCATTGTAAGTTAGAAGCTGCCTTGGTTCTCTCTGAACTCTCTGCCCTTTGTCTCTTTTCCTGTCAAGAGCAGCAATGACGTCAGAGGCCCTGAGTCATGGACAGCCACGTTAGCCCAAACCTGTGCCCTCTGGTCTTTAAGAAAACCTTTCCTAAAGCAGGTCTCTCAGCCATGTTAAAGGCCAGTTTAACCATGTAGGCTGTTGTCATCAGGAAAGGAGAAGACATTTGCTGTTTTACCAGGTTGCACTTTGCATATCAGTGGTTTCCATGTTGGCTCACTCGTCCTCCCCATCCGTGCGGTGTCACTCGCTCCTGGGGCAGTTACAGTCAGCTTCTGTATCTCAGCAATTGCCACACAGGGACTAGACTTAAACAAACAAGAACAAGTAGCACACAGGAAATGAGGACAGAAAATATTTATGGGAAGTGGGATTTTGAGGAACAGGCCACTTAGTGAAGTTTGTTTCAGATGCTCTGTGTGGAGGCTCTTTTGCTTATTTGTCACATAAGTTCTTAGGCAGGAGACAGGGGGATTTCCCTGCATATGTAACTGTACGTTCTTTATTCTAAAACCACAGAAGGGGCTCGAATGTAAATAAAAACTTTGAAAAAGGCCAATATTTCAGAAGCTGAAGATCCATGCAGGAGGTTCCAGGTTAATCCTCGCTGTTGCGGTGGTGGTACAGTCTCTAAGAGGAGGAGCCTTTTCCAGGTTTCTTTTGCCTTGCATCCAAATCCAACCAGCTCATTCCAGGAGGTCACAGGCCAGAAAGCCTGCAGCTTGTCCCAGCCTCCAGCCGTGCTAAACACCCTCAGTCAGACCTGAGCACCAGTGTGCCCAGGCCAGACACATCTGCTCCTCAGGGGGCCTCATGGCCTCCCTGCCTTGCTCTTGTGCAGGGTGTCATCCCTCTGTCTTGCCTTCGTGTTTCCTTTCCACAGGGACTGCGCCCCTTCCCTTATCCTGCCTCCACAGGATACCCGCGTTTTTCATGGGTCTCTTTGTGTTACAAGGTGCTTTTACAAGTGCATTTATTACCATCTTAAACACAATGTGTCATCACTGCCTTTTGACAGAAAAGTATTGTCACCATTGTCAAAGGGAAACACACTAATGTTATGGCAACAAAGCAATTGCACTGTCAGAGCTGCCCATTCATGTTCCTTAGGATTCCCATCCCATGGGAAATGTCCAGCTCTGGACTTTTGCTCCTCTCCAGCCATGGAAAAAGCTACAAAGCCACTGCTGATTGCAAAGATGCTCCACACACTTCAACCCTCCTGTTTTTCAGACATTCCCAGTGACTGTTAACACAAACCACTGAGTACTATCTGGGGTCATTGCAATTCCACTGCAGGTGCTTTCTGGAAGGAGGAACACCTGAGCTCTCTCATCCCTGAGAGTAACTCTCTCTGCATTAGCATCCCCGAACTCCTGGGGGACTCCAGGCCACAAGTGCCCTCTGGCTCTGCACGGACCAGCCTGGCTGAGGCTCCTCCGTGTAACACGTGAAGCTCCTGTGTCGTAACAGCCCATTCCCAGCTCCCGGGCAGGGAAGCCAGTGGAAAAGTACTGCGGGGATGGACTTCCCTCGCCCACTCATCAAGGGCCAGTGACACAACGCGGCATGCCCGTGTCCTGCATTTCCCAAGCGCCCTCTGCGCTAGGGAGGGACCTCTTCCCCGGCTGCAATAGATGGGGCTGATAAGGTGTGCCCACGGCAGTGCGGGGAGTGGGTCACACGGGGCACCGCCGGGGGTGGCAGCGGCACCCATTGTGTCACGGCTGGCTGATCGATGTATCACCACCTCCATTGCAGAGGGGATCAAAGCAGCTATAAATAGCTTGGGCAACCTGTCCCCCGTGGAGGACTGAAAGAATACTGGCTTTTAGGTCACAAAACAAGCAATTATGTGCCAAGAGAAAATGGCCCAAATATTTGCAATGAATTGTTGTTTTTCTTAAATTCACCATCATGGTGTGTCAGTTCCAAAGGGTCAATCTGGTTTCCAAAAGGCACATGTTTCTGTAATGACACTGGGTGTCCAGTTAAACCAGGATGTGCCCTGCAGTCTGACCGTGGAAATGTGGTGGGGATGGGGATGGGGATGGCAGGCTGGGAGCCCCGGGGCATTCTGTCCTCATACCTGCCTTCCCTTGCACCTAATGGCTGCTCCACAGCCTCCTCGGGCTGGAGGGAGCCCAGCCTTCTGCCTCTGGTAGTCCTGCTTCTGACACCAGTAATGCTGACTGGGAGAGGTGATAAACAGCAGCCCCGGCTGAGCCCCCTCTGCAGCCTTCCTGTATTTCACGAGGCTTTTCTGGTAGGGAAAGAAGGCAGGAGAAGCCCACCTGTGGGGAGAGCCCTGGTGGCAGGAAGGAGGTGGTTGGCAGGTGACATTCAGAGCTCCCATTCACAGCCAGCCCTTCCCTACCAAAAGGAAATGCTCCAGCTTTGAAGTTTATTTGGAAAGCTTTAAAAATACTTACTAATTGAGGAACACTTTGCAATGTAAATATGCTCCCTTGGTACACTGAGGGTTAGATAACAAGCTCATACCTCTTTTAGGAGCACAGCTCATCCCCACTGCAGCCTCTCTCAGAGGCCTTGAGTTATCCTTTTCCCTTTATTCATAACAAGTGGTTTCTGTGCCAAAACCATGCCATGTGGAAATGTGTATGCTTGGTGTCTCTCTGAGCAGCTTCGTGTCCCATCTGCAGCACTAGACAGAGAACTCCAAAATTCACCCAGCCCAGTCCATCTTTGCCAGCAGACAGTAAAAAGGAATTCCCATCTCCCAAGAGCAGCACACCTGGGAATCCCAAGCAGTCATGTCCCCCCTGGAGACAGTCCCTCCCCCTGTGTTGCAGGGGCTGCCCCGTGGCTGTGGGCACTGCTGCAGAGCTGGCAGCCATGGCAGAGTCCCCGGGGGGACAGGGAGCTCACGTGCCACCACAGGCTGCACTGGAGCCAAGGGCCACATGGGAGGAGGGCAATAAACCAGAAACCCCAAGTGATGGATTGTTCCTGCAAGGCAAATACAAGGAGAGTTATCTGGAGCCAGTGAGAACTAATGAGGGCTTGCCGGGGCAGGGGAGGGGTGGGGAGAGGGGAGTGAACAATGGACTGCTCACAAAGGTGGGTGGGTGGGTTTCCAGCAAAGCTTCAGGCCAGGTGAGATGGGGTTCCAAGGGAAAAGTAGGGGACTGTTGGCCTGGCTGGTTTCCTCCTTGTGACCGTGTTTAAGGCTGTTTTGCCTTATCTGTAAAATTCACACCTCTGGATGATGCCCTGTAATCTTTACAGCTTTTGGATCTCTGTGAGGGAGCAGTAGAGGTGGGAACCAGCACATTTCATGTAAGCAGCAATCCTTGAAACACTGCAGTGCAGTTCTACCAAGAAATTTAGCCTTCCTTGCAGCTCCTGGGCATAATTCCCTTTCCTCACCCCTCAGCCAGCCCGGAGTGCCCCGAGACTGGGACCCAGCTGAGCAGAGAGAGACTGGCTGGCAGGAGTGCTCCTTTGGCACCTGCATCATGATTAAGGGCCAGTGACTCAAGGAGGTCAGGACCAGGTCTTCAGAGAGGAGAGGACCTACCACTGAGAGGAAACAGGCTGCAGGAGATAGCAAGGGCTGGTTTCTCCCTCATTTGATAATGCTGCTGTAGAAGTGAGGGAACAGACGTCACTCACAGTCAGTCATTTGCAAATAATCGACCTAAAGTAAACCATGCCCAGGTACTTCTCCCGCAGGTGTAGACAACTTCCAGGTCCTGGCTGGGTGGGGGATTTCCTGTCTGCGTTTGGTTTGTACCTTTTCCAAGGCTTGTGGTTTGCCAGCTGGTTCGTGCCTTCCATTAACACCTGCTGCCTGTTTAACTCATTCTTAATTTTACGACTCAGGGAGGGAGGCCTGACTTCTACAGCTGGCACAGTCTGGCCTGGCAGCGGAGTCTGTGCCTTCCTCTGCTGCCTGCTGTGTGCCAGAGGGTTTGCTTGGTTTTGTTTTGCCAGAAATTACCTTGCTAGTGTAGAAATGGGAAACAAATGGAAAGCAAGGGAGCACCACGGAAGCACAGCTTCCAGGTTATCTCTGTTCATTTGCCAGCAGGCTGTGCAGAGCCAGGCATTGCCCCCTCAGTCCCTTGGATAGGCACCTTTTGAGGGAGAAGCCATTGGAAATGGGGATTTCCCTCCCTCTGGTTCTTTCCTGAGCAAGCTGGGACTTGGGGGTTTCTTTGGGGGCCTGGATGCAATACATACACACATGGCTGGAAATGTGCCTGGAAAAGCACAGCCAGAGGTGCAGGGAGAAGCTGAGCGTGGGCTCCCTCCTCCCTGGCAGCACTGTGGCCTCTGGCAGCTCTGGGTCAGGGCACCAGGGGGGAGCAGACAGGTGGGGCAGCCCCCATGCCTCAGCCAGCTCACACACTGTGGGGTGCCAGGCACAGCAGGCACAGCTTGGGCAGCATCCTGCACGGAAAGCAGCCCTGCTTCCCACTGCTGGCGAGGAAGGGCTTCAAGAAAAAGCAAGGATCCTCTGTGCAGATCCTGCTCTCATGTGACTGAGAGCTGCTGTCAGTCCTGTCATCCTCTCAGAGATGGAAAGATGTGCTACATCATCCATCCTCTTATCCTGACCCTTCAGCTGGGACATTCTTCAGGGAATTGCAGCAGAAAATCTGCAGGTAATAGATAACCGTAGACAGGTCAAACAGAGTGTACCTGAGGAGCAACTGTTTTGACTAATGTCCTGTTGCATACCATGAAGCAACTGAGAGGAAGGAATAACAGTCACGTTATCTGCTCCATCAGAAGTGTTCACAAAGCTCTGATGAGGAGCTGTGAGTGTCACCAGGAACATTAAATAAGAGGTGAAGACTGAAGAAAATTTCTGCATACCACTCCATTGTAAAAGCTGCCTTGCAAGGGTAAGAGCAGAAATGGGGAATTTCTCACTTGGTCTTTTCTGTTGAGGTCAGAGCAGGAGGTTTCCAGAGTAAAGGGCAGAGTGACTCAAGTGTACATGAAACTTTGCCGGGAAATTGTCCCGAGTCCTGCAGTTCTGACATCAGAGCAATTCACCCCGAGCACCAGGCCCAGCCCAGGCCCTCACATGCTCTGTGAGCAGAGCAGGGCCACTCCAGTTCCCAGGCCCAGGCCAGGGGCTGCAGGGATGATGGCAGTGCCCCAGAGAGCACAGCCAGTGCTCAGCTTTGGGCACAGGGCGGCTGGCACGGCTGCCCCCAGTGCAGACACTGCTGAGCACTGTGTCCCACCGTGGGCTGTGTGTCCAGGGGGGCAGCAACACCTGGGCCCTGCCAGCAGGAGCAGGCACGGGGGCCCTGCTCGCAGTGGAAGCTTTGGAGGAGTTGCCCAAGCATCCCCCCTTCCTTCCCGGGGAAGCACATAGCGTGCAAGGCAGCATTGGCTCAGACAGCTGATGACAAGCTGAGTGTAGGTGTCTGAGATTTAAAAAAACACAACAGAGAAAGTTTGTTCTTATCCAAGCGGATTTCCTGCAGCGATGAGTGAGCCTGGCATGTTTCCACTCTACCTCTGGCACATGCCTGTACATCTACCTCCTGCCACCAGGAGCAGCAGTCATTCAGAGCCTGGGCAGCCACCATATTCCTGCACTCAAGGCTGTGACAGGCCAGAGAAGCCCTTTGCTCATCACCAGGCATCCTACCAGTGCTCTTCTCTAGCCACCTTGGACAGTGTTTTTCCCTTGTTTCAAATAAACTTGCATCCTGACACTGAGCCAGCTGCTGGGACTGTTTTAGGTTGAGGATTGACAGACTTGGGCAGTAGGAGAGTGAGTTCTATTACAGCTGTTTGCCTACAGCTCTATTTAGAACCAAAAGCAACCCTCTAGTTAGCTTGGAAACCATTCCATTCGTGTAATATCTGCATCTGCAGTGCTGGAGTTCCAAACTTGCAGCTCTGACTGGCCATGACATCTGGTGGCCACGCTGGAGCTCAGAGAGCGCTGGCGTGTCTGGTAGCAAAGCATTCCCCAGGATCACTGTGGCAGGCCCAGATGGATGCAGAGCCCTGCCTTGGAAACGTCTCTTCCACGCGTGTAACCTCAGCAGCCACAACGCGTGTGTTCCAGCTGCAGCGCCAGCTGGGTTTGGGCCATCCGTGGGCACACCGTGACATCTGGTGGCCACACTCGGGCTACACGTCTGTGCGTCTGTAACTCTGATTCTGCTGGGTTTATTCCATCTGTGGTCACACCATGCCATCTGGTGGCCACACTCGAGCCCCGCGTCTGTAACCGAGTCTTGCTCCGTTTATTTCATCTGTGGTCACACCATGCCATCTGGTGGCCACACTCGAGCTCCGCGTCTGTGAGTCTGTAACTGAGGCTGGCTGGGTTAATTTCGTCCGTGGTCACACCGTGCCATCTGGTGGCCACACTCGAGCCCCGTGTCTGTAACCGAGTCTGCTGGGTTTATTTCATCTGTGGTCACACCATGCCATCTGGTGGCCACACTCGAGCCCCGCGGCTGTAACCAGTTCTGCTCCGTTTATTTCATCTGTGGTCACACCATGCCATCTGGTGGCCACAGTGGAGCTCTGCACTGTTGGGACATCTGATAGCAAAGCATTCTCCAGAATCACTGTGGCAGGTCCTGATGGATACAGAGCCATGTCTGGGAATTCCTTCCACTCGTGTAACATCAGCAGCTGCAACGCTTGTGTGCCAAACTTGCAGCTCTGGCTGGGTTTGGCCCATTCGTGGTCACACCGTGCCATCTGGTGGCCACACTCGGGCTACACTTCTGTGAGTCTGTAACTGATT